>LPNX010036685.1:235055-295638 GCA_001517045.1 Pseudotsuga menziesii
GTTTTCTTTCATTGGACTCATTAAATTAAACATTGAGAGACCCGTTTTGGGAACGAAACCCTCCTCTCTCAGTTTCGTAAAACATATGAGTTTGGACTCGTCTTCGAATGAGCTATACCGAGTGTTTGTTACCCTATTTGAACTCGTAAAATAGAAAAAAATAACTCATCAATCATGATGGGGGAAATGGGAAGGGAATAATTTTGCAAATAAATGGCAGTAGTTTGTCATTACCTTTGAACGTGGCACTTGTCTGCATATCATTTCAGTCAATTGGGTATTCATCTGATCTCCATGACGATCCACTTTCATGAGTCATGCCACTCATTTGAATATTTCAAAAGAATGCATTGTCCACTGTCACATCATGAGTTTGTCCCGTTCAATCATGCTACCAAGTATTTTGTCGTGCCTCCCGATGTTCAAAGGGAAGTTGAAGAATTTTTTTCTCTGTAGTCAAAACAGTCTCCGTGTCAGTACTTTTGAGTCAATCCTATGGTTACTACATTCACATCATTCCAGAACTATGTTCTGAGTTTCGTGTCATCGATGTGGGACCCATCATGGCCCTCCTTCGACGAGACTATTCCCGTCGACATCAGCTCATCATCCGGGAAACAGTCTTAGAAACAAAAACTTAGTACCTTGAGATCTGTATGCCTTAATGACATATTCTCTCGCTCTCAACATAGGTTCACATCATTGACCTTTGATCGACAGAATCAACTGGGTGTTCAACATCATGACATCTATTCTCACTCAGTATATTGTACTAGAGTACCTTGGGAATCAGTGACATCAAGGCCAGTAATCAAGTGGTTTCTACCATGTTCGACATTAGATCATTGTAATCACATGGATAGAATCGTACTTTGCGGAAGACAAGACGAAGACACTAGGTATTTGTTTAAAGTGCTCATTGTTTTTCCCTAGATTGCGATGGAGTTTTGTATATCTAGCATGGATCCACATTTGTATGGTCATGGCTATGCTCAAATTTGTGTCTATATGACATAGATCTACATTGTATGTCTGGTAGCTATGTCCAAGTTTGAGTCCTCTATCACATGGATCTACGTTGTATTCTAGTAGCCATGCTTGTTTATTCCTCCCATGGATCTATCTGCAGCCATGAGGTTGGTTACTTGTGTCTATGAGTCAAAAATATTGATGTACTACAGATGCCTACTCGACGACATGCTCCAATCGAGCTGACATTTTCACCTCGAAGTGACAACTTGTTCTTTCAAAGCTCTCATTTATCATATCCCTCTAAGACTCACGCTTTGCAGGGCATTTTGTTACACCCAAATCCTGCCACCACCATGTGATAATACCTTTGACTTACATATTTTCCCTTAATCCCAGCACTTGGAGTGGAAACCCATGTTTTTTTTCAATATTACATGAAAATACTCAGCACCGCACTTTCCCTGTTAACCATGAGCGGTACCTTTCTCGCACTACCTGTGTCCTATTTTCCATAAGTGGTGCCACCACCTGTGGCCATTTTTCCATAGGCATTTCTAACCTAAACCGCTCTGTCATAAGAGGAGAAAAGCTGTACCCTGGTTAAAATGGGAAAAAAGAGAAGTTTATCGAGGCTTCTAGATCATGAGCCTCGTTTCCTCCCTTATCACTATCATTGTGGGTTAGTTGAGCTCGAGATCCCCCATCATAGGATCTTAGAGGCCACCTCATCCACAAATCTCTCAACCATTCCTATCCATTGAGCCTTATAAATACAAGATCATGTCTATGGTTCAGGGGGAGAACTATAGAGGTATTGTTATGCTGTTGGATTGACCACTTGGCCCAAGCCATTTGAGAGCATAGAGAGCAAAGTTGGAGCTTATGGGGATGAAGTGTTGGTTTCATGGAGATGCATGTTGACACTAAGGCTTAATTGGTTGTAAACTTCTCCATTCATCTTAATGCAAAGCTGATTTCTGTCCCACATTACTGTTGTTTTGATTTTGCATGTAAATGTTGTTAGATTCCTTGGTCACTAACATGGATAAGTAAATGATATTCTATTAGATTTGATGCATTTGTGTGTTTGATCTGGTTGCAGGTACATAGGTTCACTATCCAAGTGGCATTCCAGGTGTCTACAACATCCAGGGAGGGTCTTCATCCTTTGTCATTCACTCATTTGTTATGGATCTGAACCATTCAGACCAGAGGAACAACTTCTGTCCGCAGAAGGTGAAATATTCCTGGTCACAGGAATGAATTATTACCCCAAGAAGGTTGTTGGAGCAAGGGAGGCGAGTGCAAAGGATATGAACCTCCATTTTCTGCAACCACATTTTCTCCCACTTGGGAGTTGGTAGCAACTCCTTAGTCAATAGCTTCCATAGGATTTTCTCTTGAAACAAGAATAAAATCAGGTGGCAAGCCCTATACTCTTCTGGACTGTCTTAGCTCAGTTATTTTGTATAGTTCCTACCTAACCCAGGGTCTCAAAACTAGAAAACACACCAAAAATTTCCCTACTCAAGCTATAGGCCAAACAAGCAAACTTAAATGATAGGAGGAGTTTAGATAGTCAGGTCTCTCACTAGGATTGTCAAGAAGGTGCCACTCGTGATATACCTCAAGGGTACATGCGTATTAATCTCTCCGAATGTTGTTTTCAGTGTATGGCTCCAAGCAATATGGCCAAAGGGCTTTTCTCAGATAGATAAGGTATCCTAGTGGGGTCTCCCGATATACGCAAGTTACGTGGGAGCTCAAATAGGTAGTAGTGCTGCCTAATGCATAACCGTTCGCAAGGGGACTTCCTATATACAATCAAGTATGTGAAGTACCTTTCTATATACCTCAAGGGTACGTGAAAGGTTGTTCAATATACCAATGGTACTTGGAAGAATCGTGCGTGTCCCGGGATGTAATGCGAACGAGTAACGATAGCTCCTACGCTTAACGACGCCCAAACACGTCTCTAGCCTATCACTCAAATTGCTATGTAAATTTTAACCTATAACTACTGTTAATTTTAAAGTGGAGGGTTAGGTGAATGCATGGAATTTTGACAGAAAAAGTAAAACCATGCAGAATGTAGATGCAAATATTTCACTTTACCATTCGTGGTATGCCTACCTATGGGAGGGAAAGAGAGTATTTTCTTTTCGTTTTAGAAACAAAAATTCCCAAAAACTCTATTTTGAACAAATCAAAATCAAAGATAGGAAACACATTCCAAACTCATTTTCCTTTTCTAAAAGCACTCAAAAGGGGAAGAGTCTCTTTTCCTAAAAGAAAAACAAGAAGCACTCTACATGCATATCCACTCTATTTTTCGATTTTTCTTAAAACATAGATACATATAACTTAAAAATACACTAATTTTCTTTTGGTGAGATAGTACTAATGTAAGAGAGACAAAAGAACATAGAGAACTTGAAAGCTTGTGAGGCTAATCAGAGATCCAATGCCTTATGCTCTTTAATGATAATGACCTAATCTCAATCAAAAAAAAAAAAATTTAACAAGCAAAAAGAAGTCCTCTATGGAGACAAAAAATGAAATCAAGATGCTAATCAAATGGTTTTTATTTCAATCTTTATAAAAGAAATGAAAAGAGAGCTCACTAAAACCTAAGCTTTCAAAAAAAAAATTCCTTTCACAATCACAACTAACAAGCACAGAAGAAAATGAATAATCAACAAGCCTAGTCTAGATTTTGAATTCTTCAATCAAACCAATATTTTTCCACAGAATTTCCAACCATGAGCATTTAGATTCTAACACGCAAGCCTGACAGTGCAGGGATGAAAGCAAACAAACTCAATTTTTTGCAAAAAATGATGAAAAGCTAGTTCTGGAACCAGGCCTACCTGGCACCGCGTTGGAGGGGTTTTGACAAAGTAGTTCTGGATGAGCATCGCTTCTGGATAACGGGACTTAGGCAGTGGTACCGCTTATGGCTAACAGAGTGTTAGGATTATTAATCCTCCCTTGTCCAATTTGGTCATATGTCTAAATCGGGAGTCCATCCAGTCTAGTTATAGTCATTAGCACCATTGGGTCCACTTGGCCTAATTGGGGCACATGTTTCAGTTACTAAAGTGTGGGGAACACTAATTGAGGCTTACTACCACTAATTTCACTTATTTGCATCAATTTAGGAGCCTCCTAGACCAATCCCTACAATTTAGGAGCCACTGGGAGTGTCGAAACCAACCAAGGTTAAGTCCAGTTCAGTTGATGACTAGTTAAGCTAAGTTAGGAGTCAATTACATTCAGTTCTAGTCCTCTACATTCAATTAGCGCTTGGTTTACTTGACTGCACTCAGGAGGGGTGAATTTCTCACCTACCATAGTCAGTTAGCCTTAGTCAACATTGAATGTAACACTTGAGTTGTGTTTTAGAACTCCGATGAACTCCGGTTATGGTTTAGACAAGGTCAGTTAACTATTGAGTCCTCCGATAGTGATTTAGACAAGGTATTAGTTACCTACAGTCAAGTAGAGTATAATCAATTTGAATTTCCTCATGTGGATTTGAATTGCTTGTGGCTATTAAATCCATTTTGCTTCATTTTAATTATTATCAAATTACTCTTTGATTAATGAAAAGCATTCACAGCTGCAAGCCATTTTTGCACTGTCTCATTCTTCAATAACTGAGTAAATTGTGTGATATATCTTGTGAGTTGTGTGTTTGTCCACAAATCTATGTGCTCAATTTAATATGGTATCAAAGCCTCGGTGGACAAGGCACTTCTCCTCCTCAGATCTCCTACTTGATCATTTTTTGAGCAAAATTGCTCCTTCCAGCACTGCACCAGAAGCGGAGAATTTACCACTTAATACCCCAAGAAAAGGAATTGTTGATCAAGCTTGCTTGATAAACTAAGCTGGGTGTGAAGAAAATTCCAAAAGTGTGGGCTGTCCGACCTTATGGTGCCCTTTTTTTTTGCAGGTACAACTTCAAAATGAATTCATCAGTTCCTCTTCTCACCCGATCCTCAGACTATTATGAATGGAAGATGAAGATGATTATATTTCTGAATAGACAAGATATCTATTGAGTGTCTGATGGATTCAATAGAGAGTCTTTTGAGAGTGAGAATGACTGGATAAATGCATGTGATGCAGCTTTTGGAATAATGAAATTGGCTCTTTCTCCTAGCTTGCGCTACCTTAGTAGATCTATTAAAGATGCACAGGAACTCTAGACAAGATTGGACATAACCTTTGGAATGATTGATGAGGATCATAATAGCACTTTGGAGAGCACATATAGCACCATAATCATCCTTGATCCAAAAATATCGGCCTCCACTCTCTCTGATGAAGTTGTTCAAGATGAAGAAGAATCAGAAGCTTCTACACAGTCAATTCGAATTGAAGACAATCTCCATGCAGTGACTCCTTCTCCTGATGCTTCAGAAGTTCATGAGATCTCTGATATATCATCTCCTCATAATGCTAAAACAGAATAATACATTCAAATCTCTGATATTGAAGAAAAACACTGCTGCACTTCCATGCAAACATTCATCGGTGATCATTCCTTTGAATTCTGTGCAACATTTACCAGTAATTGCTTCCGAAAGTGAAGAGAAATTTGAATTTTCTCCCTCTAATGTTGCTGCTGGTGTGAAAATATGTGATACCTTGGATATTTTGGAAGAAATATCAGATTACCAGATTGATCCATGCACTCCCCATGATCTAGATTTTCCAACAAATTCCTGCAGGATTGCATGCACCAAAATTCAGAAATTTGAAGAAGAAGAAAGTTGTGCATCCACCGTCTCGGTTAAACATTTATTTGAATATGATATTAACATTATTGGATCTGATATGCTCTTATTTGTATCTGATCTGATATTGCTTGGTTTAATATATCAAATTCATAATCTTTCAGTACTGCTTGTAGCTGTTCTCATCAACGGTGTGAAGAAACAAGTACTATAGTCTCCTACAAAACTGTTGTTGGGGATTTGATTCCATTTCACAGTTTTGGATCTGTTTTGAACCTATTTAGATATGATTTAATTTCTGATATGATATTATTTGGTTCATATTTTAAAATCCAAGAGCTTTCAGTCATGCTTGTAGCTGCTCTCACCGATTCCGGTGTGAAAAATCAAGTATCGCATTTTATCTTCAAAACTAATGATGGGGATTTTGTGTTAGTTTCCTCATATGAGGTTGCCGAAATTTTATTATGTGATTCATTAGATATTTCAGAAGATATATCAGACTATGGAGCTCAATCATTCGCTCTCAACAGTCCCAGTGCTTCTCTACCATTGATCACATGCTCATCTCCTCGCAGCACTGGTAAAGAGGAAGATTTTCTGCATCCGCCTGGACTCTTGCTCCTAACACTTGGGGCTATTCTTACCACTCATGGTTTTCTGTTCATGGCTGCAAAATATCAGTTTGTTGAGTGTTCCTCACATGTTATGAATCCTCAAGAATCTTTTCTCACTTATCAGTTGACTTCAGTTGCTCTACATGGGTCCAGTCTTCATCCGACGGCTGTCTATATTTCTGATTTAGTTGAGCATATCATTCTTCTTCCAAAGAGGAAGATCCCTCCAGACATAATGATGGAGAGGTTCACATGCTAGGCCCCAGGATACCTATGCACAGAAGAACCAAATTGATCCTGATTCGACCTGCTTAATTAGAGGGGGGGATTTTTTTCCCATGTCGTTTTGCCCCGGCACCTTGTTTTTCAGCAGTTAATTTACTTTACTTAATGTAATGGGTGACCTATGGTCTTAGTTACCAGGGCCCACATATTGTCCAAATTATCATTCAGGGGGGTGTTAGGATTATTAATCCTCCCTTTTCCAATTTGGTCATATGTCTAAATTGGGAGTCCATCCAGTCTATTTCTAGTCATTAGCACCATTGGGTCCACTTGGCCTAATTGGGGCACATGTTTCAGTTACTAAAGTGTGGGGAACACTAATTGAGGCTTACTACCACTGATTTCACTTAATTGCATCAATTTATGAGCATCCTAAACCAATCCCTACAATTTAGGAGCCACTGGGAGTGCCGAAACCAACCAAGGTGAGTCCAGTTCAGTTGATGACTAGTTAAGCTAAGTTAGGATTCAGTTACATTCAGTTCTAGTCCTCTACATTTAGTTAACGCTAGGTTTACTTGACTGCACTCAGGAGGGATGCATTTCTCACCTACCACAGTCAATTAGCCTTAGTCAACACTGAATGTAACACTTGAGTTGTGTTTTAGAACTCTGATGAATTCTAGTTATGGTTTAGACAAGGTCAGTTAACTATTGAGTCCTTCGATAGTGATTTAGACAAGGTCTTAGTTACCTACAGTCAAGTAGAGTCTAATCAATTCGAATTTCCTCATGTGGGTTTGAATTGCTTGTGGCTATTAAATCCATTGTAATTCATTGTAATTATTATCAAATTACTCTTTGATTAATGAAAAGCATTCACAGCTGCAAGCCATTTTTGCACTGTTTCATTCTTCAATAACTGAGTAAATTGTGTGATCTATCTTGTGAGTTGTGTGTTTGTCCACATATCTATGTGCTCAATTTAATATAGAGTTCAGGCGGTGGCACCACTTTTTGCCAACAACACATGTGTGGTTCTTTGAATAGGTCCAAAACACAAGGAGAACAAAAAATCAAGTTAGAAATTAATCAGATCAAGGAAAAAATTGATGGATTGACACTAAAAAGGAGCATATAAAGTCGAAATAGTTTAGATCTAAAGAGATCTGAAAGTTTCAAACCGATATTCACTAAGTTAGATGGCAGATCTAACTGAAGAGAGTTGGAGATGGAGCCTGGATTTGGACAAGAGTTCAAGAACTGAGGAAGATCAAATCAACTGAGATTTTCACTGCTCCCCAGTGGAGTCACCAGATTTGTTATCAGGAATATAGCACATTCTACGGACAGAAGTTGTTCCTCTGGTCTGAATGGTTCAGATCCAGAACAAATGAGTGAACGAAAAAGGATGAAGACCTTCCCTGAATTCCATAGACACCTGGAATACTGATTCGATTGTGAACCTATGTACCTGCAAACATATCAAACATACAAGCACATCAAAGCTACCAGAAAATCATCTACTTATCCATGTTAGTGACTAAGGAATCTAACAACATGTACATGTGAAATAAAAACAATAGTAATGTGGGACGAAAATCAGCTTTGCATTAAGAATGTATGGAGAATCTTACAACCATTTCCTTAGTGTCGACAAGCCCCTCCACGAGACAAACACTTCATCCCCATAAGCTCCAACTTTGCTCTCTATGCTCTCCAATGATTTGGACTAGGTAGTCAATCCAACAGCATAACAATACCTCTATAGTTCTCCCCCTCAACTATGGATATGTTAGAACCGGAATTGAACCAAAGGTTGCGGACGGGCTCGCTTCCAGGTAACAGCAAAACCGCTTTTGAAGAGAGAACTAGCCTTCTACTCTTCCGAGAGGGATCTCTCACTAAATGTATGACAGTGCCAGATATATATATATATACAAATGGAAACTATAAATCTCTTATGGAATTGGTTGAAACAAAACACATCATTGGGTGATGGAGTCAAGATATACAAAAAATATAATCAGAACTTAAATGCAAACGTTTTCATCACAAGGGCAAGGTAGCCACTCGATCACTGTCGATTCATATTTGTCTGGTGAAAAGGAGGAACATGAACAAACCATTAATGCAGAGCATTGTGAGAAATGAATTCTACATTAAATTTGGAAGAAACTTTGGTGAATACCTGAAACAACAGACGGAGCATAGCAAGTATGAATTTTGATTTGTTATACCCTAAGTCTCAGATATGAAAGAAAAATAGAATGGAAAAGGAAAACTGGAATAACATTCACATAAGAAAAGAAATAACAGACTGTAAGTGCGAACGACACAGGAATCCTTGTGTGAAAAACATCAATCTCGGCTTTGCGATTATATTAAAACTTTCTTGAAAAACATACACAGCAAAAGATTACAATGGTTTCAACCCCTTCTCCCTTTTCAGGAGGTATATTTATAGCATTTCTATCTTTCCCAAACTGACATTTGGGAATCAAAATTGGTTAAAATAAAGGACGTGTTCTAATAGCTTCTTATGTGTCATATCGGATGCGGCTTGTATGAAATGGCCAGACAATGATATATGGAGCACGGGACAAAGAGGCACAAGAGTGTCCCATACCCCCATCTCACTGATGCTGACTGTACAGACCCCTTTGAGAGAAGTGACCTTTAGGGAGAGCATGCGACACTTGGAAAATATTTCATGGCACTATCACCACTATTTCTACTGGGGTGGTGCGAGCTGGACGGACCCAAAGTGGTGGATGGTTTCCATGTATTAGGACCAGGAAGTGGCACAGAAACCATGTCATAAGCTTGTTCTCGGAGCTCCATTGCTTTCGAGTATGAATTCATAGGGACCTTGGATCACGTGGCTTTAAAGTCAAACCATAACTTGAAATCATTGGCCAACTTGTCAAAGACAACCTTCCCGGATAATGCTTGTTCCATATCTCTAAATTTTCTGTGGTCTGACCGGCAGTCTAACAGGAAATCCTTATAATCCTTCTAAGATAGTGTTGGGGCGCATACTCCATGTTTGGGTAACTCCGCGGTTAATTAGAAAATTTGTAAGTGGAGCTATGGACCAAAATAGTCTTAGGGGTGTCAGGGTAAGTCAAAACCCTCTTTTTGTAATAAACCCGTGATTTAAATCCAGGGTTTAGGGTTTTTGGGTGCCCATGGTTTAAGACCATGGTTTTGTAAAACTGTGCAGTATAAATAAGTGCTTGTGTAAAGAGGATAGGTTAGGCTTTTTGATGTAAAGAAAGACTAAGGCGAAGTAAGGTTGGTTTTTGTAAGGAAAGGATAAAGTCCCAGCTGTGTGCGTGGACGACCTCTACAGTTGTGTGCGCAGAGGGTTTTGTAAGAAGAAAAAGAAAGATCTGCAGCTGTGTGCGTGGCTGTTGAGGACTAAAGAGATCTGTAGCTGAGTGCGCAGATCAACTGTGGTTTTGAGGAAAGAGGAATAAAATGCAGTTTGTGGACGTAGCCCCTACACTGGGGGTGAACCACGTTATATTTGGTGTCATGGTTTTATTGTGTTGTTTCTATTTCTGTTATTTTCATGCATTAAACTGAATACATCTAATAACATAAGATCACTGCTAGTAATAAGATTCTCTGTGAATTCCCCGAAGTGGGTTATGCAAGTTTAGTTTATTTATTGTGCTGCAAAGAAATATGTGAATGACTGATAAAGTTTACAAGTGTTGATTAATAATTGTTTTAAAGGATAAGGTACAGTAATACCCCTCTCTGCATGCAGAAACCTGATTCTGTGGCACCCCATTGCTGTTTCGGGTGAGACTACAACCTGCGCGCAGGTTGTTGCCGAAAGGGCCAAAACAGTGGGTCTTTTGTTGGTGCGACGTATAAGAATTAACTCGGGTCTGCCCTTTTGCCCAACAGATAGTAAAGGACCTCTCTCTTCCTAGAAAAAGGGAAGTCCTCTATTCGCCAATGTCTTGAACATCCTAAGGATCTCTCAAAGTTTGTGGTCAGTGATGTCTATTTGGGCCTGCATCGTCTCCATCATCTTGTGTTTAGTTATCACCCTTCGAGCTCCAGAGATAACAGAGACCTAGTTTTGTAGACCAAAGCTATTAGAGGCTTCATCTGAATGGGAGCTTAGATAGGTTATGGCCCTTTCAGCAATCTCCAAAGGTCTTTTGATCACTTCAGCTCCTACTTCCTAGACCTGTTTTTTGGTTTCCTCAACAGCTAATCCCAGGTTTGTAATAACATTGAGATAGGGTCGGAACTTGTCGTCTTCCATGATAATCCGGTCCCATATCACATGCTTCATGCCTCATAGTACAATCTTTCCAATCACTTGCTGGCTCAACTTACCATTTTGTTGGGTCAGTTCTCGGCATTTTTCTTCGGCGCTTTCTCTACCTTGTTTCTCTTTAACTCTTTCCTTTTATAACTCTTCAATTTGTTGCTTTAATTTGATGAGTTCGATATCCTTTAGGCCTATCTATGACATTGCCTTGGAGAGGGAGTTGGTGTCTACTTCTTTAGTCACGCCTGTGGGCTGAATTTCCTTCTCTGCGTTCCTGCTCTGAAGCTCACTTTCCTTCACTGCTAGTCTAACTTTTAACTCTGTTTCGCTATTCCTCAAGAGTTAGATATATGCTTCCCATTTCCTCCCCTTTTCCTCAAGCTTCAATATCTTAGCTTGGCTATCAACAAGCTTGGAATTCAATGCCTCTTTCTCCTTTTTGAATTCAGCCAATTCATCTGCTCTAGCGAGCTAAGAGCCATGGATTCTTAACCTCTTTTTCAAAGCTTGTATCTCTTTATCTTTGTCATCCAGAAATTGCTGGACCACGCTTCATTTCTGTCCACCTCCCTCCATCTGTATAGCTTCCTTCTATAAACTATTGATTTGGGCTTTAAGTGATTTGATATCCACTCTCAATTTTCTTAAAAGATTAGAAGTTTTAGCCTTACTTTCTTCTGACTTGGACAATTGTATGCTAGCTTTAAGCAGTCTGGTATTCAGTATGCCTCTGATCTCTTTGCTCAGATGTATAATGTTGGAATTGGGAACCTTTGAAAGGATTACATTGACCTCAGAAACCTTGCTCCCTGCTGCCGAAGCTAAGCTGAGTGTATCAGTGGAATGACCCCTTGCTGCTTTCAATGCCACATTGGGCTAAAGCAACCATGAGGCTTCACGGTACAGTTCTATTGTCTCCTCAAAGTTTTTTTCATCTTTATCTCGGTAAGTCTTTAGCCACTCTTCTTTGGATGCTTGTTTGTTTTTCCCTTTGAATACATACTCCTGTATCTACAATTTGGCCACCTCGAGCTCCACCTGTTGGTGTATTTTTACTACATTCTTCTTCTTTGCCTGTCCCTTTTTAGGCTGCACCATTTGTTGTCTGGACTCTATTTTTTGCCTCTTGGGTGTGCTGGACGTGTCCACTTCTTCGATGTCCATGGCCTCAATACCCCCTCTCTTTATCGAACTCGCCGAGTAACTGACCAATGACGAGTATCCCCCTACAATCGTAACCATCGCAACCAACTGAATTTGCTTCGGGTAGCTGCGAGCCAGAGTCCTGTTTGGCGCTGCTATCCATTGGGATAGTAATAGGGAAATCGTCCCAATTCAATTTTTCTCTAAGTCCAGGCACCTCCGTGTGCTCAAAGGGCCGGCATTTGAGGGTCGTTCTTCTCTTGGAGATAACCTGATGAGGATCATATTTTATTGCTTGGTCTTGAGGAAATCCCATGTCTCTGAGAAATTTGGAGACCAGAGGCAATGCAGCCATGTTTCTTACTGTATATGGTCCTAATTTCCAAGGAAAGACCAAATTCAAACACTTCTTGAAGTTCAAGAAGTGTTATTCTTCGACCATGATTTTTTTCCGAATTAACTCCAAATAGAAGATCCTGGAGGTCAAGAAAGCTAGCAGGATGTATGGCGAATGTATGAAGTTGTACAGTCTTATGGTTGTCCCAAAATCTAAGAGGAACTAGTCTCCTATCCTCCTGCCTTTCGATAGTTGCAAGATTTGTCTCATTTCAGGGAACACCCTAGGCAGTCTTTCCTAGAAAAAGACTTCATATATTTCAGCCATCAACTAGATCATGAATTTACTGTAATTAGTGGCCATTTCAACAGTGACTTCCAATTCTGGTAGTTGCATGTCTTCATCATTGTGGGATATGAACATCCTCAACAAAAAGGACTAGAACCTGAATGTTCTAGCATCGTGGAAGTTCGTTAACTGAGAACTGATGTTCTTGGCTAAGAACTCATCAAACTTAAGGAAACAAGACTGACCTAACTGTCCTGGAAATTCAAGTTCGACCGGGCAGGTATCTAAGACGAATAAAAGACTCAACAATGACTCTAGGATGTATGCGTCGGTATCTAAACCTAAGAACTGACTGGTTAGGGTTATACACCACTGAGTCTCTTCGTTGAATTGGCCAAGATCAATAGGGTAAGATAGGTTGATGGGTTCAGGTTTAGAACATGCTTTCAGGAAGGATTCTTTACTTTCAGCAAGAGACTCTCTAAAGTAGTGAATAATGTCTTCTTCTCGATAGTCTTGGGTCTGATGGGCGAATTCATCGGGGACATCCAGGGTTTTGTGGACAGCAGAGGCTTTGACAGGGTAGATAATTTTGGACTTGGACTTATACATGATAACTCCTTCGGTGATAGAGAAATTATTTGCACACCACTCAACAAATTTAGGGCACTGGGGGGTTTGGTCGACAGAGAAAAAATGAAAGAAAGACTTAAAAACACCGCAGGTATCCATACCCCGGTTCTTACGAACTTCCAATTTGCCCCTAGCGGCTTCGATAGTTTCCCCCACCAGGAAGGTATCGGAAACATCAGAGTTTGCATCAAACATATGTTCTTCCACATTCTGACTTGATACCTCTGCTTCTATATCATCTCTTACCCCCATTACTTCCATTGATACAATTTCCAAATAATACTGAAAGAGTGTCAAGGGCCTACCTTGCTTTGTAGCTTGGTCCCCTGGCTGGTTCGAGCTGGCGCTTTGGCTGTGATTTAGGTATTTGACAGCTTCGAGGTTTCACAAAAAACAAATCTTCGCAACTTTTTGTGGGCCTTTTATATATTTTTACACGTCATAGCTCTCGCGTATGTCCCGGGCGGATTGCACCGTGGATTCACCCTCTGCATTCTCAGACCGTAGATCTATGGGGCTCCTGGTCCCGCACGTGTTTTTATTTTGTGTGCAGGCTTCCTGGACGTCGATCGGGACCAACTTCCTCTGCAACAATTGATTTAAGCAGACCCCACCCGTTTTCATGCAATGGAGTTTTGTTTCCTCTCGTGCTACTCCGGATTGCGAAATTAATTATAGCCACCGATCTTCCTTTGCTTGTACCAGTGCCGTTGATCAAAATGGCACGTACCGCTTTTTGCAATCCGTATTTGTGTCTTACTCCTTATAAGTTTGGGATGTGAAATGGCTCACCACCATAGATCTTCTCGGGCCCCAATCTTGATCGTCCGATGTGCCCAATATTTAACCCATTTCGCAAGGCTGGTGAGTGGCTTTTGGTCAGAAGATTTTGTTGTGCGAAAAGAGCTGACACCGTTGATCTGCCTCTCGATTGTTTTCAGTCGATGATTGGGAACCCTCTTTAATGCATCCAACACTACCCTTTAGCCCAATTTTCTTGATCTTCAGACCATCCTACTACTGAGCGCCACCCTGTGCGTGCCATCAACTCCCTTTTGCTCTCTATTCGCCACTGCTCGACAAGGCCAAAGAATGCGAGGAACACCCATGCCCAAAATTTAATTGGGTGTTAAAAAACAGGTCCATGAGGGATGTTATCCTCCCAGTGAGGTAGCAAAGAACCCCCCATAAACCCAGTGGTGAAGCCATTGAAAACCTCAAATAACCTAACTATCTAAAATAAGAAAGCGAACTTTAAAGGATGGTTACCTCTTCTGATCTTAGGGCCTTCTTCGCAAGCTTCAAATCTTCCGATTCACCACTAGTACTGATTGAAAAATGAAACGTATTTACACCATGATACATGGGCCTTAGTCCCCTCATTCCAAGTAATGTTTTAGGAACCCCCCATTCATTGTTCCCCCTTCATACTGCGATCTGGATACCCTAAAATGAAGGCATTTTCTCCTCTGTGAACAGCAATGAGGTAAGGACCTACCCATAAATGGTCGAACTTCCCATGTTTCCCTTTATCTTCATGGGGGGCATCCCATTTTATCACCAAGTCACCAACTTGGAAAACATCTTCCTTTATTTTTCTGTCGAAGGTATTCTTCATCTTCTCCTAGTGCACTTAGACCTTATCATAAGCCTTATCCCTCACTTTACTAAGCTCAATGATCTGGTTGATTCTTCTCTAAATGGGATTTGGCTCATCTAACGGATCTTGCATCAATTTCATGACTGGGATGCCCAGAGAGGCAGGGAAAATTAACTGGAATGGTGACATGTCGATAGCTCTCTTGGTACTGATTTTGTCGGCCCACAAGGCATACTTCAACTTGGTGTGCCAATATTTCTTGTTATCTTCTAATAACTTCTTAATAATCCTTACAAGGCTCTTATTAGAAGATTCATCCAATCTATTCCCCTGTGGGTAATAAGCAGTGGAGTGATTCAGGCTTATATGGTATTTATGGAAAAATTTTATCATCTTCTTAGATTTAAATGCAGGGGCATTGTCAGTCGTGATTCTCTTCGGGCAGTCAAACCTCGCCAAGATATCGTTTTCTATGAAATCCATTATCACCTCTTTTGTAGCCCTCCGAGAGGGTATAGCCTCGATCCATTTTGTGAAGTAATCTGTGGTAGTCAAGATCCACTTGTGATGTCCAGAGGAGTTTGGATTTATCTCACCGATGAATTCCAACCCCCACTATTGGAATGGAGCCTCCACTAATATGGGGTTGAGAGGGAGAGACACCACCTTCCTTCTTCCCTCAAAGATCTAACATTGGTAATAGTTCGTGGTTTCCTTGTAAACATCTGAGAACAACGAAGGCCAATAAAATCCTACCCTCGGGATCTTGTTCGCGGTGACTTTCCAGGAATGATGATCCCCACAGTCCCCTTCATGAAATTCCTTCGCCATGCGTCGAGCTTTGTCCTCCAAAAGACAATTCAGCAATATCCCCCCAGGGTCCTTCCAGAGGTACTGTTCTATGATGCAAAATTTTGCAGCTTTCATCTTAATGGATCTAGCTCGGGTTTTGCTCAGACCAGTAGGGGGTTGTAAATTCTACAATATAAAAACAATGTCAGCGTACCAGGGGGATGTAGAGAAGGATGGCTTCACTTGCACCTCGGCTTCCTCTGGACCAAACTAACAGGAAATAAAATTTAGTTACAGAGAATCGCAATGAGAGTCTGTCATCATCTTAGCCAATCCCTTCCCTTTGACCAGCTTTATGGGCTTGATTTCTATGTCATACTCCAGGAGTACCGCAACCCACTTGGCTCTCTTTCCTTTCAGGTCTGGCTGGGTCAGTATGCTCTTCACAACACTACATGGCACAAAGGGAATGATGTGGGAATGGAGGAGATAGATCCTAAAATATTTCAAAGCTTTGACCAAGGCGTATGCTTGTTTTTCCATTATGTTGTACCTCAACTCCCTGTCTCTCAATATATTACTTAAGAATGCTATAGGATGCTCCTCACCTCAATCATTCTTTTGTAGAAACACTGCTGCTATGGTGTGTTCTGAAGCGTAATAGAATACCAAAAAATCATTTTCAAAATCTTGGTTGATTAACACAGGAGCCTCTGAAATGGCTTGTTTTATACCTTTGAAGGCTTTCTTGGCCCCGACCGTCCATTTAATTTCATGATCCTTCCTTAGCATGTCGGTAATGTCCATCAAGATTTCGGCAAAGCTAGGGATGAATCTTCTTAAGAAGTTGACCTGACTGAGGAAGGATTGGACTTCTTTCTTGCTCCTCGGTTCTTCAACCTTCAAGATGCCTTTTACCCTGTCTAGATCGATCATGATCCCTTCCTTTGAGATGATGTGTCTGAGCAATTTCCCCTCTTCCAGGGTGAAATTTGACTTTCTGGGGTTTAAGGAAATGCCATACCTTCTACATTTACTGAAGACCCTTTCCAAGTGCTTGATATGGTCTTTAGCCCACCTAGAGTACACTGTAATGTCATCCATGTATATCACCACAAATTTTTCCTTTTCTTCTGCAAAAGCGATATCCATGGCATGTTGGAAAGTAGCTCCAGCATTCATCAACCCAAATGGCATCTTCGCGTACATGAAAGTACCCCACGGTGTCGTGAACGCAGTTTTTTCTTGATCTTCAGATAACACCTTCACCTGGTTGTACCCAGAAAATCCATCCATAGTAGATATTCTTTCTGATCGTACCATCCTTTGAAGGATCTGGTCCATTTTGGGCAAAGGGTAATTATCTTTCAAAGATACCTTGTTAAAATTCCTAAAATCCACACACAGTCGTACTTCTCTGTTCTTTCTTCGAATGGGAACTAAATTGGCCACCCATTGGGAAAACCTCAGAGTTACTATTATCTTTGCATCGAACAACCTCTTCACTTCCTTCTCAATGATGGGTACTAGCTTCGGATTGATCCTCCAGAGCTTTTTCCTTAAAGGTTTCTCTCCGGGTTTAAACCACTTATACTATGAAACGAGAACTCGACATAGTTCTCATTTTTCTCTCTCCTAATTTTAGTAACTATTTTTACCTCCATTTAAAAAAGGGTTGATACCAGTATCACACATTTTCATTTTAAGACATTTTTTTGGGCCTTTGAATATCTTTGCCTTAAAATATTATTACTTTCTATTTTGAAGTGTGTTTTTTAGACATTTAACAAAATAACATACATTTAGAAGCAAGTTATATTGAAAAACATATACATTTTGCAATTTTTTCTTTAAAATAAGACATTTTAATAGGCAAAATGAGACATTTTTATTGACAAACTTATAATAAATTCTAGAAAATAAAGACATTTACAACCATTTTCAATGGATTTTCATAGAATTTTTGTATAAAAATGATGCTATTTCATACTGTATTGCAAAATGTTAAGATTCACATAAATTCACCAATAACTATACCATATATTTGTAAATAACTTATTAAAAACAATATATATAGAAATTTTATTTCTAAAATAAAGTCTTGAAAGTCAAAACAATACTAATATATCTTATCAAAAAGTTGTCAAATTTAACATTTTCTTCAAGACATTAAACTAATCAACAGTATCATGCAAGCCAAATTAGTCATCGAAATTAGAATTTTCTGGAGCTTGGCTTTCCTTACGGACATCAATGTCCTCTTCCATTGGGTCTTCTATTATGTCTACAAGATTCTGAAAGTACAAAAGGAGGGATATCTGCAAAAAAAAACACAACATTATAGTAAAAAAAAACATTATATTAAAAACAGTTTTAAAAAAACCATTACCTACCTAACTACACCTCAAAAAACAATACATTATTTTTTTTCAAACAATTAACCAACCTAACTACACCACATAAAACATTATATTAATTTAAAAAAAATTAACCTACCTAACTTGAAAATCTTTACTTTGAAAAAATAATACATAGGTTATATTATGTGAAATGGTTTAAAATATTATGTTTATTAGTATTCACATATATGAAGATATGTGAATATTCATAAGAATATATATTAGTTTCTTAGATTTTATAGGATAAAAAGAGTGTATATATATGGTTTAAATGTGTAATATCAATTTTTATAATTTAAATTATTGATGCTAGTCAATTAAACCATATAATATTCAAATAAAAATTAAAAATATCTTGTTATTATTAAGATGCCATGTAAATCTTAATAATGTTTTTATTATAAATATGGGATACTCAATCATTTTTGGAAGTTAGTGAATTATGTTTATATATATATATATATATAGATGAATGGTTTGCACTAATTTAAGCCAGAGAAAAAACATTTTTTTAGAAAATTAAATTACTTTTGAAATGATTTTATAAGAAAAGAGAGTATATATATGTGTGTGTGGGGTTTAAATATTTTATATCAATCTTTATAATTTAAATTATTGATACAAGTTATTTCAACAATATAAATATAATATTGAAATGAGAATTAAAAAAATTATCATTTTCTTATTAAGATGCCACTTAAATCTTAATTAATAATGTTTTTATTATATATTTTTTAAACTAGGTATTCAACCATTTTTAGAAGTTAGCAAGTCATAATTTTAATATATATATATATAATACTATATATCCATTTTATATTGAAGAATGGTTTGCACCACTTTAATCTGGTGAAAAATTAAATTATTTTTGAAATGATTTTATAGAAAAAAAAGGTGTATATGGTCTAAATGTATGATGTCAATCTTTATAATTTAAATTATTGATGCTAGTTATGTCAACCATATAAGAATTAAAAAAATATTATTTTATTATTAAGATATCATTTAAATCTTAATAATGTTTTTATTATAGTTTTTCTGGGATANTGTGGGGGGGGGGTTAAATATTTTATATCAATATTTATAATTTAAATTATTGATACGACTTATTTCAACAATATAAATATAATATTGAAATGAGAATTAAAAAAATTATCATTTTCTTATTAAGATGCCACTTAAATCTTAATTAATAATGTTTTTATTATATATTTTTTAAACTAGGTATTCAACCATTTTTAGAAGTTAGCAAATCATAATTTTAATATATATATATAATACTATATATCCATTTTATATTGAAGAATGGTTTGCACCACTTTAATCTGGGAAAAATTAAATTATTTTTGAAATGATTTTATAGAAAAAAAAGTTGTATATGGTCTAAATGTATGATGTCAAACTTTATAATTTAAATTATTGATGCTAGTTATGTCAACCATATAAGAATTAAAAAAAATATTATTTTATTATTAAGATATCATTTAAATCTTAATAATGTTTTTATTATAGTTTTTCTGGGATACTTGACCATTTTTGAAAGTCAATAAATCATGCTTATATATATTATATTAATGAATGGTTTTCATCACTTTAATCGAGTAAAAAAACTCTTTAAAAAAAATAAATTATTTTTGAAACTTGACGGAGTGGAATGGATTCACTTCCCTCCACCTCCTATGCCTTCGTCCCTTCCGCAACCTCCACCTCCGCCCATCCATCCAGCACGACACCTCCACCTCCACCCATGCGTCCAGCACGAGCCTCCCTTTCCCCCCGCGGGACCCCCCTCCCATCCATCACGAGCCTCCCTTTCCCCCCGCCGGAGCATCCTCCATGCCAACCTTCCTTTCCCAAATCCTCTTCCATCTCAGCCTCCCTTTTCTTCTGCCTCCCCATCCCACCACCTTGGCTGTGCCATTGAGGGGAGCACTGCTCCCTTGGGTGCTAAAGGGCACCCTCACTGGCGGCGCGATTCTGAGAATCGCGCTGCCAGTGAGGGCGCCCTTTAGCATCCAAGGGAGCGACGCTCCCCTCAATGGAACGACGGAGGTGGGGAATGCTTGCAGCACTTTCACCCTCCTCGACTAACGATTGGAATCTAGCTCATAACGACCATCTTGGCTTGTTGTCTCTCATGGTGGAGCTTAGGAAAACACAAGCGGTACAGGAGGGATTAATGTTCCATGGCATCTAGTTTGATCCATTTCGATTTGTGGGATGGCCATGACATATCTAAGACTATGTGCAACCGAGCCTCACAAGTTTTTTTCCAAATAAGCCCTCCCAGACATTGATCTAGTTCAAAGGCCCTAATCTTAAAATAATGAGCTTAAGAGGTCCAAGCTATTTCTTTTCACCCGAAGTAAATCCCGGATAAAATTGACAAATTATTATTCTTTATTATTAATTGTGTAACCTGTTTATCATTCATATTTGTTGGGAACTAGGGCCACATTGCGATTTGCGCCACAAGACTGCACTGGAGTACTCCATTGACCCCACTCATCTGTACTGGAGATGGAATTGCGGTGATCATGGATGGAAGTCGTGATAGCTATCAATGGGCATAATTGCCCACTATTGCACGCGCTTGGAAAACTCCCCCTGCCATGCCAGCCCAGCGACCATGAGGGAGGGGCCAGAGTCATCCTCAGGACCCTTCGGAATAATTTACATAGAAAGACATCGCGGTGAAAGCATGATGTGGATTATTAAAATTCTATAACAAGTAGCCAAATCTTTTGATTCCTCGGGTAAGCTCTCTGCATTTTAATCCCCTGCGCTCTGAATCATCATTTTGCTTCGGATAATCCATAATTATGGCCCGGCACTTGTACGTTCTACAGGCCGTAATCTATGGAGAGAAGCAGTGTATCCATCTCACAAGATCCAATGTCCAGCAGTTCTCCCCAATCTGAATCGAGGAGGCGGAAAGTGCACAGCGGAGTGCTCGACCCAAACTATACACTATTTTCTTCCCTCAATCCTTCCTTATTCTATTCTATCATATGAGATTCTCACCGAGGAGAAGTATAAGCACGTTTGCATGAAATGAATTCATATAAGCCGGGAGTAGTATTATGACAACCAGGAGCTGAGGATGGATAATTAGTTTCCACACTATCTGGATTTATTTGATCGATGGCTAGTAGAAAGGGGTGGTCCTTCGGACGGACGGATTCAAATACTAGCCAGGAGTACTCTATATCATAAGTAGAAGGTTATAGGCCGATAGTCGAGCATTGGAAGCCGATCACTGGCAGCTGGTCCATAGCCTAGAGCAGCCATACATATCCCTCTACCTTTACAGAACCTCATATCTCTACCTTGACCTTGACACCCCCCCTCAATCAGATTAATAAAAAAAGCATTTGATAGTGTTTTCAATCTTTTCTGCTGTCCAACCAAACAAGGTGCCTGTGCCCAAGCAGGTAAGCCCTCAATCAAGAAATCGGTTGGCTCTTGGCTAAATACTCCTCATCCTCAAACTCTTCAAGAAATAAAAAAATAAAATCATCAGTGCTCTTGTATCACGAAGCAGACTCAAAAATAGAAATAAATTGGGTGTCTCGGTTTGCTCCTTCAGTCTTGCACCTAGCTCGGTTCCTCGACCAGCATCCGTGTCCATGTTCTTAAATCCCACCATCAAATTAGCAAGCAAGCAGCAATCAAATTATCCTAACTTTTTTATCCCCCTCTATCCGTTCGAAACGTCATTAAATGTTCTTATTTTGTTAATAAAACTCATTTCCGAGGTACGAGGGAATACACAAACCCAACGGGTCGTCACTTTAAAGTTTACTTTTTCAATCTAAAATCAGGTTAAAAAGCGATTACAGCAGGCTAATTGGATCGACTAGTGTTGATCCAAGTGTTTATGCATCGATGCTTAGCTTTCTTGCTTCTTGAATATAGGATTTCCCCATCGAGGTACAATCAAGGGACAACATCTTATGGAGGAGGACGCTTCGCAAGCACCGAATGAGATGAGTTTCTCCCTTACCTTAGAGAGCTAGAAAGTGAATTCACTGCCATATGCCTTCTCTTTAGGGGATTTTTCCCTTACCCTATCTGCTGCTGCCATCTCATCTACCCATTTTCCATTTTGCTTATCTATACCCAGGGGAAGGGGCCCTATCTGTTACCATCACAAACAGCTTAAAGGATAATGAGTTACAACTAACCCAATCACACGTTCCCATCGGCCAACAGGATAAGGAAGGCCCCACGATACCCAGCTTTCAACACGCCACATCCACCCAGACAGAACAATGATTTAATATTTAATATTTAAATATAATAATGATTTAATTTTATTAATATTTAAACAAACAATACAAACAATAATAGCGCTTATTTATCATCCATGAATTAGAACAGAGGTTCAAACTAGATATTACATGAATGTTAGTGCAAATGAATTTGAATTTAAATGATTTTGGAATAAATTCGGATGAAGCCTAAATCAATATAAACATAGTTTGAGTTTAATTTTATAAATATAGTTTGTGTCAATTAAGTGTAATTGTTTATATATATTGTTTATAAATTGTAGTGTTTGATTGAGCAAATCACGATTCTTACAAATACCAAGTAGTATTTTTTCTTTCTAAAGATGACCCGCTTTGATTATAGTAATATTTAAAAAATAAAAATGATCTTTTAAAAAAATGAGTACTTTTTATTTGGTAAAATAACTTGAATTATTATTTTTTATATATAAGATTAAATATTTTATTTATTTTTTTAAAACTGAATTTTTACAGTGACAATATAACAATATATTCAAAACAATAAAGAGCAATGTATAAAAAACTTATGATATTATTTCTTAACAAAAAACAAAACTTATTATTTATTAATGTGTTTAATATTTTTCAATTATATAGTTTGCATGTATATAGTTTAGATATTTATATAACAATTTTAAATTTATTGAAACATTTAATTTATATAGTTTTTTTACAAGTAGTTTAACAAAATGTCACACCCCTAAGAAAAATCCATATATAGAAAAATAAAATTATTGTTGTCGAGAGGTTAACAGGGGAAGGGTGTTTTATATGTTCTTGCTTTTTTTAAATGTATTGTTGTAGAGGGGTTAAGGGGATAGGGGGGTTTAAATTTCTTTTTAATTTTTTTAATTGTAATGTTGGGTGGGTTAAGAGAGCTAGATGGCATTTAAGTAGGTTAAAAAATAAAAAATAAAATATAATCAAAACTACAAATCCTAGGAACTAACATTTTAGATGTTTTTTATTAGTATGATGTTTGTAATTGAAACTTTGAAGGAGATTTTGAAAATTTATATAAATCATTTGTTCTTGTATGGTCTAATGTATGATTTCATTATGAATCACATCATAATTTCTATTCTTTTATATGGTTAGAGTGGTGAAATTATTTATGAAATATGTTTGTTTGTTTAATATGCAAGTTTCAAAAAAGTTGTAATTTGTCTTTTGAAGAAAAAAATCATTTTCTAATTTAGGGGTTGATTTTAAAATTTTTGTAAACAACAGTATGGGATGTTTAGGCCATGGCTCTATTTTTAACCCCGAAAAAAAAACATGTATACTGGTATCAACACTTTTCTATTTGGGGGTGTTTTTGGTGTTTTTTTTGAAAAAAACATCGTTTTTATGGCTAGAGATCTCGTTCTTAGTATAGAGTTCTAGTTTCATAGTATAACTGGTTTTTAATTGGAATGGTGTGCTAGATGATGTAGGTGTCATATTATTTGAGATCTTCATAAATCCATGCAAACACATCTGTGTATTTCTTCATCAGCTTTACATACTCATTTTTCTCCTCATCGGGCAACTTCTTGGACAACTTTATAATCTTCGGATCTTCTTTAGTGCTGATATTTATATCTTCCATGGCATCTATGGCGGGTTTGACTTTAGGATATTTAGCTACATCATTATGGTCGAAAAGAGACTCTAAAGGTATCAGGCCCCTGGGGATATGGTTTCTTTTCAACTAGACTATATCCTTGCCCCCCAATGAGTCTTTTAGTTTTCCTGTGCCAAAAGCTTCCTCTCCTTCCCCTTCATCATCTAAGAGGTTTTCAGGGTCCGAGCCGCCTTCATCAATGTGAGTATTCACAAACTCACCACACATCTCCAAAAATCTTTTGATCTGCATATCATCTTTGAAGACCTGCCAATGTTTGGTGTTGTCTGGTATGGAAGGTCTGTTTACAATCTCCACCTTATATTTCTTCTTTCACACCGCTGGAGCTTCAAACTTCCCTGTTGCAGTCGCCAGAGAATCCGCCGCCGTGTTTTCGTCTCTGGGAATCACTTGGACTTTGTGTTTGGTGAAGAAATTACCGAACATATCCCACACCTCGTTTTGGTAGGCTCTCATTCTTTGATGCTTAGTTTGATAAATATCATTCACTTGATTTATTAAAAGTTCTGAGTCCCCAAAAATTTGGACCCTTTTCGTGCCTACATCTTTCAGCGCACATAAGCCCAGCAACAAGGCTTCATATTCTGCTACATTGTTAGAGCATTCAAAAATTAACTTGTAAGAATGACCTTTGGCATATTTAGTGGGGGAGATAATATACATACCTGCGCCAGCACCCACTTTGGACACGGAGCCATCAAAATACATCTTCCACAGTCCTTCATCTTTCTGACTTTCTTCCTCGACCTTCAGCTCACCGGCTCCTACTTCATCTTTTTGTGGCCCGACGATTTTGGAATTGCAATGAAGCTCATCGTTGAAGAAGATAGAGGACCCCAAATCTATGTCAACGGCGTAGACATGATGGATGTTGGGCTGAGCCTGACTACTCACTACGTAAGGCAACGCCTTCTCACTGTATAATCTCTTGCTTTTGTTTTGAACAAGAATGGTAGCATAAGTCATGTCCATCTATAGACTGTTGTTCAGCTTCGAGGTCCAGGATCTCGACAACAGAATACCAAATTTTGGTGGAATGTTGGCCACGATGACGTCCATGACCAAAACCTTAGAAGGGAGCTTGTTTAAAGAAACCACCATGTCTTTGATCAGTCCCAGACATTTCACTCTTTTAGAATAAAAGGAATACAGGTCTTTGTAAGGCCTAGTAATCTCCAACCCCAAGCTTTCCACCACTCCTTTCGACATTAGATTGTGCGAGGCTCCCGAATCTAGCATGGCATTGTGTAACACCATATCATGCATGTTCAAGCTCATGTAAAAGGGGGGTACCTCCTCGTCCTCTCTATCCACGCTGTCAATTTTAGACCCCAAAACGAAACTAGGATTGTCTTCGGTCAGCTCCAAGATATCAGGGTGAGATTCCCCTTGATTCACAATCATATGCATGATAGTATCCCTATATTCTTGATTTCTCAACAATTCGTTAAAAGGAATCGAGATCTTCAGTTTAGTCAGCTCGTTTTGGAGGTCAAACGTGGGGAAGGCCTTGATAGGCTCGACAGGTGCCACTCGTTCCGCCCTTTTCACATTACTGCTTTTCTTTACCACGTTATAGGTGCTATCGGCCCTTTCTACTTGTCATTTTCTTTCCCAGGACTGGTATGACTACTAGACGGCTGGTCTGGGTTTAACCCTCCTTTAGGTACAGCAATGTCCCTATTAGAGTCACCACCTTTCTTCTGTACAGCCACATCCCTATTTCTTAGTTTGATCTTCCTGACGCCGTAGATAACATGCATATAAACTTTATGATACTGCTCCAATTCCTTGGTTAGGGTTTTTCCATCTACTTGAGCGAACATATCATGTTCCTCTTCTATCAAGTAAATCTCAGAGTCCAAGTTGCCGAAATGATGGATGTGATCTTCGGCGGACTCAGCTTCATCTTCAGCAGCTACATAGTTTTTGGGGAAAGGAGGTCTGATAGGCTGCTCTTCAAGATTTCTCAAATTCCTCACATCCCTTGGTCTATTGGGTTGGAGTGGAGGAGGGACTGGCCGCCTAAAATTAGGATTCCTTATCGGAGGCTTGTTCCGTTCCTTGTTCACCAGCCGGGTTTCTACTGTTAGCCTGTCCATCAACTTTTCCATAGTTTTGAGCATCAACTCAAATTTCACATCACTAGATGAAGAAGTGAAGGTAGAGGGATGTATCTCTTCTCAACCCTTCCTCTTGTCAATATCCGCCTTGGGTTTGATTTTCCCACATGCCATCATATTGTCTTCTACCTCTAGGGCGTCAATGAACATGTCCGGGATGGTGTTGGAATTCATTTCTCTTAACAGTAAAGCAAATTCATTGTCAAAGGTGTCTACATAATGAAGTTTAGCTGCCCCAGACGAAGGTTTGATATCGGCAGGTATTGAGTTGTAAACCCGCATGAATCGGCTAGAAAATTCATGGATGGATTCAAAACCTCCCTTCTTGAGATTATTATATTGGGACAAAACTTGTAGGAGGCTCTGCTTGTCATCCCATCGGTCTAGAAATACGGTCTGAAAGCCAGCAAAGCTGCGGATAGACCTAGGTGGTAAATATTTATACCATTTCTTGGCCTCCCCAGACAAACTCTGAGCGAATAACCGCATCTTGACATCTTCATCATCTACCTCCTCCAGGTCAATAAATTCATCAAACTTATCCACATGGTATCTTGTTGAAACATTTCCCTCCCCATCGTAGAGTGCAATCCTCTGGGCATAATAAGGTCATGCAGGACTAGAGGTAGGGCTAACGGGCCGAATCTAGCAGCAACCATTGAGGTGGGTCGATTAGGAATGGAGAGGAAATTGGGCACTTGAGTTTTTAGAAAGATAGAGGATATCTCTTCAGCTTTGGGCGAGGTTTCTAAGTTCAGACACAAAGAATCAAGCAGATAGGATTGCAGCATATTAGGACCTACCCAAGCCTTTCTCAGATCGGACTCAGACTTAGATTTGGTTAGCAGTCTTTCAGCTCCAACGCCCCACTCAGGTTCAACTAAGCCGTACCAAGCCTCAGATGATGAAGTATCAAACAATGGAGAACCCAACTTCTCCTTATTCCTGTTTCTAAGTATCTTTTCTAGATTATCCACACTAAGTAAAGTTTTGGTATCATAATTACCTCTCGTGTGGATCTTTCTCGGAGCCAATATAGCTGGTGCGATACTGATCACGAAGAGCTTGGAGTCGCTAGGACAAACGCACCACCTTTTAGCAACTTCCGAAATTTCTGTCTCCAAAAACCTTGTCTTTATGATCACCGGTCTCCTCAGTGAAATCGCCTCCTGGAATATTTTAGTGGAGTCCCCAGGGCAAATGACACAACCTTTTTCACATGCAAGAATCTTTGTTTTCCCACAGAAAGTCTTTATCCTTCGAATATTTGTCATTATTCCTAGGGATGATATTCAACTCGTCCCCAACAACAGCGCCAGTTTGTTAGCACCGGAATTGAACCAAAGGTTGCGGAAGGGCTCGCTTCTAGGTAACAGCAAAACCAATTTTGAAGAGAGAACTGGCCTTCTACTCTTCCAAGAGGGATCTCTCACTAAATGTATGACATTGCCAGATATATATATACAAATGGAAACTATAAATCTCTTATGGAATTGGTTGAAACAAAACACAACATCATTGGGTGATGGAGTCAAGATATACAACAAAGATAATCAGAACTTAAATGCAAACGTTTTCATCACAAGGGCAAGGTAGCCACTCGATCATAGTCGATTCATATTTTTCTAGTGAAAAGGAGGAACATGAACAAACCATTAATGCAGAGCATTGTGAGAAATGAATTCTACATTAAATTTGGAAGAAACTTTGGTGAATACCCGAAACAACAAACGGAGCATAGCAAGTATGAATTCCGAGCTGTTATACCCTAAGTCTCAGATATGAAAGAAAAATAGAATGGAAAAGGAAAACTGGAATAGCATTCACATAAGAAAAGAAATAATAGACTATAAGTGCGAACGACACAGGAATCCTTGTGTGAAAAACGTCGATCTCGGCTCTACGATTATATTAAAACTTTCTTGAAAAACATACACAGCAAAAGATTACAATGGTTTCAACCCCTTCTCCCTTTTCAAGAGGTATATTTATATCATTTCTATCTTTCCCAAACCGACATTTGGGAATCAAAATTGGTTACAATAAAGGACATGTTCTAACAGATTCTTATGTGTCATATCGGATGTGGCTTGTATGAAATGGCTAGACAATGATATATGGAGCGTGGGACGAAGAGGCACAAGAGTGTCCCATAACCCGACCTAGTTGATGTTGACTGTACAGACCCCTCTGAGAGAAGCGACCATTAGGGAGAGCATGCGATACTTGCAAAATATTTTGTGGCAATCTCACCACTATTTATACTGGGGTGGTGCAAGCTGGACAGACCCAAAGTGGCAGGTGGTTTTCCATGTATCAAGACCAAGGAGTGGTGCAGCAACCATGTCATAAGCTTGTGCCCAGAGCTCCATTGCTTCTGAGTATGAAGTCATAGGGACCTTGGATCACATGGCTTTAAATTCTAACCATAACTCGAAATCATTGGCCAACTTGTCAAAGACAACCTTCCCGGATAACGCTTGTTCCATATCTCTGAATTTTATGTGGTCTGATCGGCAGTCTAACAGGAAATACTTATAATCCGTCTAAGATAGTAAAGGACCTCTCTCTTCCTAGAAAAAGGGAAGTCCTCTATTCGCCAATATCTTGAACATCCTGAGGATCTCTCAGAGTTTGTGGTCAGTGACGTCATTTGGCCCTGCACAGTCTCCATCATCCTATGTTTAGTTATCACCCTTTGGGCTCCAGAGATAAGAGCGAGCCAGTTTTGAAGACCAAAAATGTTAGATGCTTCGTCTGACCAGGAGCTTAGATAGGTTATGGCCCTTTCAACAATCTCCAAAGGTCTTTTGTTCACTTCAACTCCTACTTCCTGGACCTGTTTTTTGGTTTCCTCAATAGCTAATCCCAGGTCTGTAATAACATTGAGATAGGGTCAGAACTTGTCATCTTCCATGATAATCCGGTCCCATATCAGATGCTTCATGCCTTGTAGTGCAAGCTTGCGGATCACTTGCTGGCTCAACTTACCGTTTTGTTGGGTCAGTTCTCGGCATTTTTCTTCGGCGCTTTCTCTACCATGTTTCTCTTTAACTCTTTCCTTTTCTAACTCTTCAATTTGTTGCTTTAATTTGATGAGTTTGGTATCCTTTAGGCCTATCTGTGACATTGCCTTGGAGAGGGAGCTGGTGTCTACTTCTTCAGTCGCGCCCGTGGGTTGAATTGCCTTCTCTATGTTCCTGCTCTAAAGCTCACTTTCCTTCTCTACTAGTCTAACTTTTAACTCTGTTTCACTATTCCTCAGAAGTTGGATATATGTTTCCCATTGCCTCCCCTTTTCCTCAAGCTTTAGTAGCTTAGCTTGGCTATCAGCAAGCTTGGAATTCAGTGCCTCTTTCTCCTTTTTGAATTCAGCCAATTCATCTGCTCTAGAGAGCTGAGAGCCGGGGATTCTTAACCTCTTTTTCAAAGCTTGTATTTCTTGGTCTTTGTCATCGAGCAATTGCTGGACCATGCTTCCTTTCTATCCACCTCCCTCCATCTGTAAAGATTCCTTCTATAAACTGTTGATTTGGGCTTTTAGTGCTTTGATCTCCAATCTGAATTTTTTTAAAAGATTAGAAGTTTTAGCCTTACTTTCTTTTGACTTGGACAATTGTATGCTAGCTTTAAGCAGTCTGGTATTCAGTGTACCTCCGATCTCTTTGCTCAGATGTATAATGTCAGAATTGGGAACCTTTGAAACGTTTACATTGACCTTGGACACCTTGATCCCTGCTACCAAAGCTAAGCTGACGGTATCAGTGGCATGATCCCTTACTGCTTTCAATGCCACATTGGGATGAAGCAACCATGAGGCTTCACAGTACTGTTCTGCTGTCTCCTCAAAGGTTTTTTCAGATTTATCTTGGTAAAACTTCAGCCACTCTTCTTTGGACGCTTGTTCATTTTTCCCTTTGAATACATACTCCTGTATCTGCAATTTGGCCACCTCGGGCTCCACCTGTTGCTGTATTTTTACTACATTCTTCTTCTTCGCCTGTCCCTTTCTAGCCTGCACCATTTGTTATCTAGGCTCTATTTTTTTCCTCTTGGGCATGCTAGCAGTGTCCAATTCTTCGGTGTCCATGGCCTCAATACCCCCTCTCTTTATCGAACTCACCGAGTAACTGACCAATGATGAGTATCCCCCTGCAATCGCGACCACCGCAGCCAACTCCTCTTGGGGGGGATTTGCTTCGGGTAGCTGCGAGCCAGAGTCCTGTTCGGTGCTAGTATCCATTGGGACAGTATTAGGGAAATCATCCCAATTCACTTTTTCTCTGAGTCCATGCACCTCCATGTGCTCAAAGGGCCGACATTTGAGGGTCGTTCTTCTCTTGGAGATAACTTGATGAGGATCATATTTTATTGCTTGGTCTTGAGGAAATCCCATGTCTCTGAGAAATTTGGAGACCAGAGGCAATGTAGCCCTATTTCTGACTGTATATGGTCCTAATTTCCAAGGAAAGACCAAATTCGAACACTTCTTGAAGTTCAAGAAGTGTTCTTCCTCGACCATGAGTTTTTGTTGGATTAACTCCAAATAGAAGATCCTGCGGGTCAAGAAAGCTGGCAGGATGTATGGTGAATGTACGAAACTATACAATCTTATGGTTGTCCCAAAATCTGAGAGGAACCAGTCTCCTATCCTCCTGCCTTTCGACAGTTGCAGCATTTGTCTAATTTCAGGAAACACCCTAGGTAGTCTTTCCTGGAAAAAGACTTCATATATTTCGGCCATCAACTGGTTCATGAATTTACTGTAATTAGTGGCCATTTTAGCAGTGAATGCCAATTCTGGTAGTTGCACATCTTCATCATTATGGGCTATGAACATCCTCAGTAGAAAGGACTGGAACCTGAACGTTCTGGCATCGTGGAAGTTTGTTAACTGAGAACAAATGTTCCCAGCTAAGAACTCATCAAACTTAAGGTGAAAAGACTAACCTGACTGTCTGGGCAATTTAGGTTCGGCCGGGCAGGTATCTAAGACGAATAAAAGACTCAACAATGACTTTGGGATGTATGCATCGGTATCTAAACCTAAAAACTGACTGGTCAAGGTTATACACCACTGAGTCTCTTCATTGAACTAGCCAAGGTCAATAGGATAAGATAAGTTGATGGGTTCACTATCAGGTTTAGAACAGACTTTTAGGAAGGCTTCTTTACTTTCAACAGGAGACTCTCTGAAGAAGCGAATAATGTCTTCTTCTCGATAGTCTTAGGTCTAATGGGTGAATTCGTCAGGGACATCCAGGGTTTTGCGAACGACAGAGGATTTGACAGGGCAGAGAATTTTTGACTTGGACTTATTCATGATAACTCCTTCAGTGATAGAGAAATTATCTGCGCACCACTCGACAAATTCAGGGCACTGGAGGGTTTGTTCAATAGAGAAAAAATGAAAGAAAGAATTAAAAACACTGCAGGTATCCATACCTCGGTTCTTACAAAATTCTAATTTTCCCCTGGTGGCTTCGATAGTTTCCCCCACCAAGAAGGTATCGTAAACCTCAAAGTTTGCATCAAACAGATGTTTTTCCATATTCTGACCTAATACCTCTGGTTCTATATCGTCTCTTACCCCCATTACTTCCATTGAGACAATTTCCAAATAATACTGAAAGATTGTCAAGGGCCTACCTTGCTCTGTAGCGTGGTCCCCTGGCTGGTCCGGGCTAGTGCTTTGGATGTGATTTAGGTATTTGAAAGCTTTGAGGTTTCAGAAAAAAAAACAAATTTTTGCAACTTCGTGTGGGCCTTTTATAGCTTTTTACACGTCATAGCTCTCGCGTATGTCCCGGGTGGCTTGCACCGTGGATTCACCCTCTGCATTCTCATACCATAGATCTGTGGGACTCATGTTCCCGCACGTGTTTTTATTTTGTGTGCAGGCTGCCTGCCCGTCGATCGGGACCAACTTCCTCCGCGACCGTCGATTTAAGCGGACCCCACCCCTTTCCATGCAGTGGAGTTTTTTTTCCTCCCGTGCTACTCCGGATTGCAAAATGAATTATAGCTGTCGATCTTCCTTTGCTTGTACCAGCACCATTGATAAAAAAACCGTACCTCTTTTCGCAATCCGTATTTGCATCTTAATCCTTGTAAGTTCGGGATGCGAAATGGCTCACCGCTGTAGATATTCTCGGGCCCCAATCTTGATCGTCCAATGCACCCGCTCTTTAACCCATTTTGCAAGGCTGGTGAGTGGCTTTTGGTCGAGAGATTTCACAGTGTGAAAATATCTAACACCATTGATCTGCCTCTCGGCTGTTTTTAGTCGTTGATCGGGAACCCTCTTTAACGCATCCAACACTGCCCTTTAGCCCAGTTTTCCTGATCTTCAGACCATCCTGCTGCTAAGCACCACCCTGCGCATGCCATCAACTCCCTTTTGTTGTCTATTCACCACTCCTCAACGCGGCCAAAGAACGTGAGGAACACCCATTCCCAAAATTTAATTGGGTGTTAACAGGATATGAGCTTGTATTTATAAGTCTCAATGGATAGGAATAGTTGAGAGAATTGTGGGTGAGGTGGCTCCAATATCCTACCATGGGGGATCTCGAGCTCAACTAACCCATAATGATAGGGATAAGGGAGGACACGAGGCTTAAGTTCTAGAAGACTCGAGAAAATTCTCTTTTTCCCATTTTACCCAAGGTACCGCTTTTCTTCCCTTATGATTGAGTGGTTTAGATGAGAACCACTTTTAGACCAAATACCATAGGCGGTGGCACCACTTCTCTATAACAGGATGCAGGCAGTGCTAAGAAAGGTACCGCTCATTAGCCACAGGGCAAGTGCGGTGCTAGGTTTTTTCAAGTAGAATTGACAAACAGAGCAAGTTTCCACTCTAAGTGTTGGGATTAAGGGCAAACATGGGAGTTAAGGGTCTTATCACATGATGGTGACAGGATTTAGGTATAACAGTTTGGTAGTACATTTAGTCATTTATTTAGTCATTGATTGTTGTTAATTGGTCATTTATTTAGTCATTGATGGTTGTTAATGGGTCATTTATTTAGTCATTTATTGTTGTTAAGTGGTCATCTGTTTAGTCATTGATTTGTTAACTGGTCTTTTATTTAGTCATTGATTGCTGTCAACTTGTTATTTAATTAGTCATTGATTTATGTAGATAGGAAACGGAATAGTCAAACCACCAACCTCCTTCCTATAAGGTAGGTTCTCTTCCATTAAGCTACCATCCTTATAGACTATATAACAAAAGTTTTGTCAAAATATATAGACAAAAACCACTGATATTTTGCCACAAAATCAATCAGTGAAGTTAATATTTTACCATACATTTATCAATGTATCTATTCAATGAATTAAATAGTTTTGCATAACCAACATTCCAAAGTTGCAATTCATGACCACGTTATGTCTTTGTCGTCTTTTAAACATGATGTCATAAAAACAAATTTTATTTGTTTGACTAGTAATTTAGTATAATTAAATAATAAGAACTCTCAATTTCTTACCACGATTGAGACACGTGTCAAAGAACCTGATTATGTTGAAATCAAAGTTCTAAAAGTAAATGTAGCATTGGAAACCATGAAATGTCTGAAAACACACCAAAAATTCAATGTTTAAATTGACTTAACCTATGCAAAAAAAAATATCTAAAATATTTTCTAGTATATTTAATAAGATGCATTTAATTTATGTTTATTAGGATTGTTATAGCTGATTTTACCACACTTGATAGATCACACCTTTATGGCCTTCCATGTCCCTCTGCAGACTCCTTGGACCCCCCTTGCTCAAGTTATACTTTGATGAACCAAGAAAGCCCTAAAAAACACATGTTTATGTGTATACACAACTTTTAATCCAATATCCGCGTGTACACGTGGCTTTTGAGCCAATATCTGCGTACATCAGGAAATGTGCATAAAAACAAAAAAATTTGGTGTTTTCCTCACCAAGTCCCTAATGACTTGACTCTTGTCCTTCCATATGCCTGGAAAACACTCGGACTCGACCCTCCATTTCCTATTGGAGGGTTATATATTGAGCCTCTTGGCTGCACTGAAGGAGGAGAATTTTGGAGAGCAAGAAAACTATAGTTCAATGTTGCCTCACTTGTTTATGCTTGAGTCTGTATCCCTTTATCCCTTTGGAGCACACATTGTTTCTCTTCCCAAGCTCACCTTTGCTTTGTAAGCTTGCTAATGAGATGGAGGATTGAAGTGGTGGAGGCCCAGGTGGAGGACTCGATTTCTCCATTTCGACAAGGTGCTGACAAAGTTTGTAATTGTTTATCTATGTTTATTATTAATAGAAATATCCATTTCTCGTCCATTACGTGTGTATAACTATGAATATTTTGTCCATGGATGTAGTTATATTTGCTTATACATGATGATTTATATATGCTAGAGTAGGCCTAACACTTTGATACATAGCATGCTTCTCTTGTTTGCTATTTTTTAGAGCGAATTGTGAATGCAAGCGTGTTGGAAAATCTCAACATGGATCTACATCAACTGTCTAGAATAAGGTATGCTTCATATCCCTTAGTGTTAGATGTATTTATTTCTCTTGCATATTGGAATGGATTGATCTCTGGTGTCATTCAGTCTGTTGTGGTCTATCCCAATCCATAGGAAGTTTCTTTCCGTAACAAGGATTAAACTTTAATCAAAACTAAATACATAGGAAATATCAAACTCCTATTAATCCGCAGAGAACCAAAAATGACATGTTTGAAAGTGTCCATTTAATTTCCCAAAATTGTGATCGTTCTACCAACTTTAGCCCAAAAATCAAAGAAAAACATCTGGAAGAACAATAAAATATATTTAACATATTCCAATGCATATATATCCCTAATTTTACGTAGAATCTAGGAAACCAAAAATGAGAATTAAAAGTAAATAATTCATATGTACAAGTGTCAATTTTACTAACATAAAAATTATATAAAAAACAGTGTCACACAAAAATGGCAATTATAACTGGAAAAAGAAAAGAAATACTAGGGTTTGAAGTAATGTTAGGCCTATACACATGCTCGAACGATGGAATATTGTAATTCAAATAATATTAAAATGTAAACATTAGTATCACACACAATTTCATTCAATTTACCACCCTCTCCAGAGATGGTTGATACATGTCCTTATTAAGGTAGCTAAGTAAAAGCTTGAGTATAAAAGACAATTTTGTAACAATTGACATCCAAAATTAACTGCTATTTCACTCAGCCTATATATTCACACTACAAGGCCAATTGAACTTTGAGACTAACTTGCAATTTCTTCCCATGAAGCTTGTTCACTGATACCTAAAATTTGTTTGGCTTCATGTTCTGTCATTCTTTTACTAGTCTTGCAAACTACATTCTGCATTGCTTCTTGAGCTACACCTATCTTGGAAGCATCTGCAATATTTCCACTGAAACATAAGAATACAACATATTCATTACAGGCGAAGCATACTTACTACATGAAAAAACATAGGAAACAAAAATATTAGTCATTAATTCATAAAACTAGCATGCATTCATATACAAGAGCAGAATTGTTTCAGAGAACAAAATTAGATGAATAACAAAACATCATAGCCCTCAATCTTGGAAGATAGAATCTACAAATCACATGTCAAATAGAAAATGAACTTATGCCAATTACAACCTAAGATGTGTTCCTTAGAGTCTAACTAGGTTAATACATTCAAAAACCAAAAACACGTCTTCAATGGAAGTACATTTATATTCATTGAAAATAAAAATTACAACCTGAAGAGTGTTTCTTAGTGGTTCACTAGGTTAATCCTTAAAAATAAAAATAAAACACATATTTGATGGGAGTACCATTATGAATCGTTAAGAATGAAAATTTTAACAAGTAGCATTATATTAGTCCAATAGCTATAAACAATTGAGGCAAAGAACAAAGAAACACATTATCGATATATGCATCACAACATATGCTACAAATAGGAAAGTATAATATCTCACTTATAAGATTTTAAAAAGGAGTGGGAAGCATATAGATCATGAAATATTATCCTTATTAATCCCACATATACAAGCAACTAAGGCAATAGAGAAAGGATTTTGTGATACCAACAAAGACACTCAACAACATGAAAAGTGTTGCATGTATCAGAAGATGGCAATGTTATAGAATTAATTTGGATACCTAAAACTCATGTAGCATGGGAATTATTATCATATCAGGACCTAATATGCCATCTGATTATCAATACACAGTAGTACATACACATGACCAGATTAAAAAACAATGTTCCACCACTCTAGCTAGCAGCCAAATTAAGACAGCCTGGTTACAATTATGTAATTTCTTACACCTTACTTTATTCTAGTAGGGAGATAGGTCTATTGTTTATTCTAGTTGCATGTAATTACATACAATATAAGTTATTTACAAACATAACTACCTACGTAATATCAATTCTACCAGAGTGGGGAAACAAGAGTAAAACCAAAGAGAGAGCCACATGAAACAAATTGGATATAATTGAAATGAACTGTGAATTGTCGATTCAAGTGTTTCAAAGCATGATAATTGAGAATTAACTAAAGAAATGCATATGAGAGAAAACATCACTTCTCTAAGAAAACTTGATTCCATTGTATTTAAATATCTATGAGTTGCGGCAGGGATAGACCACTCAAGGGGGGGCGGGTTGAAGGTATTATGGAAGGAATAGGAAACAACATCCACTGAAAATCTATAGTATCTTCTTTAACATAAAAAAATAGCAAGTATAAAAGAGTGATGTGGTTNCACTCAAGGGGGTGCGGGTTGAAGGTATTATGGAAGGAATAGGAAACAACATCCACTGAAAATCTATAGTATCTTCTTTAACATAAAAAAATAGCAAGTATAAAAGAGTGATGTGGTTGAATTACATCAATTGGAATACAGTATATTTATGATGAAGGGATCAAAGGGATTAAGAAGAAGGTTTATAGAAAAGACTAATGCCATTTCTAAAATATTGACCATTCCACATGTACATATATTTTTCCTGCATTTAATAAAGTTGATTCCCCTACATCCTTATGATGTCTACGTGTATAACTTCTTGTTGAAGTAACACACTCTATCTCATTTGTTTGCTTATATTTATTTTTCATTTCAGATTTTGCTCGCAACATGCGATCTCAATAATAATACAATTTGATTTTATCCACCAGATTCACCATTACATGAGTCATAAAACTTGACCTCATCATGATATGTGGATTTCTTTCAAGATGGGAAAGCATCTTTGGGTTTTTTCCATTTTATTACATGAAAACGTTAGTGAGATCATTATCTGACTTGTGATTATGACAACAGTTGTAGCTAGAACAAACATATGCTAGAAAAATACAATTTAGCATCGAGGTATAGAATGCCTTCTCCACTGGGAATAGATGCAATAAAATTTAAATGGAAAGGATTCCATACTTAATATTCTGTCTTGATACCACTTTCATTCTGAATATTGATTTTTTTCTCTCCCAACACACTTCTTCTCAATTGTTTATATAAAAATTTGAAGAATGGTCACATAGAACAACTTGGGTAACAACAAAATCACTTGATTTAACAGGCTCATGACTTCACCATTTATATCAATTATCTCCAGGAAGTGCAGAGATACATTGACTTTCCAAAGGTTCTGATGATCGTAGGAATTATGATTAAGTTTGGACACTTTGTTCGAATGTATATGTTTGGCATTTAAATTTACACTCTTTAACCTCAATCATCTCACTCTGATTCTTCTACTACTCCAAGATCACTGGGTAGGATTCAGCCTACACAATATCTGTAATTTGTTGTTGTGCGAGAAGGTTTGAGTGTAGCTTCTCTATTGTAATTCTGAGATAAATATCAACCCACTTATCAACTTGACCTTTATAATATTGTACACTGCTTCTATGAACTTGAGAGCAAGCTCGATATCATGAGCTTCAATAATTTAATCATTCGTAATGGAGGAAATCACTTTAATTAAATTGTGTTGGTATTCTCCACTTTAAATTCCATTTGGATCATCCAACTCTAGTTTTTTTAAATGTCAACATCCAAATTTATGTCTACATCTTCGTCATTAACTTCTTGTTTGTTAGTTTCAAGATCGTCATCTTCATGAAGATAATGTATTCCAAATTTGTGAGGAGTTTAATATAAGGCACCGCACATAAAGATTTTATTCCATCTTAGGTTCTCACCCGAATAAAATGTTTATTGACATGAGTTAATCATAGAGTAGATGGGAGAAAATGGGTTCAGAATAGCTACCATGAGTTTCAAATGCTTAACCAAATTTGATAAATAAATGTCATCATCAATTTTTTAATATAAAAAACCGAAGTTTTCAATGTCTAAAATGTTTGGGACTAACAGTGGAGAGCAAAGAGTTTCATATAGACCAAAGATCCATTCACATGGGATTCACTACAAACTTAAGGTCCCCATGAATCACCCAGAAGTAGGGGTTAAACCATTGTGTGATACTATGCTCATAAAGATAGAGAAACCATACATCTTCATGCATAAATACCAACTAGTTTACCCTAATTCTATACCAAAGAAAGCAGGCTTCTAGGCAATGAGTATCCATCCTTTCCCGAGAGCAAATCTGAATAGCACAACATCCATCCCACTTGATGAGTAGGCCTGCTATTCAAGACCTACCTAGTATGATTATCATAAAGTGGAACATAATCTCAGTTGGAAACATCATTTTATCAAGGTGCAGGATCAGAACTATCAATCACTATTGGGGGAAAAGAATCAGGTTTCAGTACCCAAGTCGATCCTTGATTGGATCTAGATATGATCCTTAATGTAACACATCCAGTCTCTTCAAGTGTTGAATAATCTACTATTTCTGCTTGATCTCCCTGTTCTTATATTTGTTATTTTTCGCATCCACTCAACACTAGATACAATCTCCCTTGGAATATGTTGTTGTGCCAATAAAACTAGTTTGTGGTGCTCTCACATCTTATTGTTTACTATGCCTCTGGAGTTTTCCCTAGGCACTAGGTAGCAAGTCCTTGGGCTATGGAATCCAAGCCAAAGGTTGCAAGTTTATTCCTGAAAGAGAGCTTCGTACCAATAAACAACAAAAACATCCTTATAGGTTTACCATAAATCTAGGGACTCCCTCTAAAATTTCCTTTCAATTAATAAAAAGAAGATTTTACTTGGTAGTATCGTAGCAATTTTTCTTTCAATTTTTCTTTCAATAGTTATAATCTGGATGTATCATTCAACATCGAACTGAATAGAAGTGACAAGGTGACAGTAAAGAAGAAATTACCTTTGAATGGATGAGATTGCCAAACTTATGAAATGTGTCTTCCAAATTCCTATCAATTGTGCTCCATGAAAGGTCTCCAATGAAACATCAATATTCTAGGGCATCTAACATGCCTCAAAATTCTTCAATAGATCCTAGTCTACAATTAAGAAAGGGAAAATTTGTTATTAAAACCTAATACACTTAATCAACCAACCAAAAGTTACACTGGGCTGTAGAGCGCCTCTTGACACAATTAGTCATGTTTTTTATTCCAAGATTAAATTATTCATTTATTTTAGTCATTTTTAGTTGTAATCGCTTAAAATTGCTCAAATTCGGTCATATTTCACATAAAACACTGTGGTGGCCAACATTTTTTGTGGTTTAGTCATTCATTTCATATGGTGACCAACTTTTTTGGTCACTAGGGCATTCATTTATCACCCATTTTTCTACTAGTGTCCTTTAGCATACTATTCAAACTGATCTCCATAGGTGTTGTGACTGACTTGCAACTCATCATGTTGCACTTTGTTAGAATATCTAGGTATACTTGTCATTTGATATAAAAAATCGATCTTCTTTTTCCACACTTCAATGCTCAAGAAATAATGCAACTCACCAAGATCTATTATCTCAAATTCAACAACAAATTATATGTGACTTAAAATTCCGAAATAATTTAGGGTTATTCCCTGTATAAATCAAGTCATCGACATATAATGTAACTATGAGAATTTCCTATCCCGATTGAATAATATAGAAATTAGGTTGAAATGAAATCCTAACTAGTCCATGATGTTGATAGCATAATATCAATATTGGAACACCATGCTCTTGGTGCCTTTTTTAGACCATTTAAAGCCTTCTTCAACCTGTAAACACAATCTTCTTTACTTAGAATTTCAAATTCTTTGAGTTGTTCCACGCAAATTTCTTCATTCACATAACCATTCAAGAAAGTTTATTTAACATCAATTTGATAAATTATCCACATATATTGTGTAGCTACAAGTACCATCCTAATTGTGTCCAACTTTACCAATGAAGCAAAGGTTTGTGTATAATCAATTTCTTCATTTTTTGCATAACCTTCTAAAAGTAAATGAGTTCTATGGTTATCCATTATGCCATCTTATTTATAGTTAGTTTTATTTACTCATCTAGTACAATTACATATTTTTCTTTCAATAAATTGACCAAGTCACATGCATCATTTCTTACCAAGGATCTAAATTCTATTTCCATTGATTCATTCCATTCATCATTTATTTATACTTCTACATAACTATGTGGGTCATCCATCTTCATTACTAGTGCCATAAGAGAAAATTTCGCAGTGCAATATTGTCTACATAATATTCTCTCAAAATTTATATCAAACATGTTACTTTCTAAATGTCCTCTGATTGGCCACTTAAGCTTCCTTTTGACTTCATTTTCCTTAGTTGACTTGCAACCAAATCCATCATCAATATTACCACTTCATCCTTTCTTAATTCAATCTAAACATGTTTTGATGATAAAGCCTCTACCCATCAAACACAACTTATCTACTTAAATTTATAATCTTCTTCCCTTGGATATTAATTAACTTATAATGTCTTTTTTGTGTGCCATACATGATGAAAATACACGAAATTCTTTTAACATCCAATTTATTCCCTTTTTTAGCAAAGACACACACACACACACACACATATATATATCTATATATATATATATATATGCAATGCATCAAATATCCCCATGTGTGTAACACTAGGTTTGAACCCTGACCATGCTTCCTCTATAGTCAAATCCAAAATTTTGCTTATAGGGAACTTGTTCAAAGTGTAGACAAATTTGAACTATGAACTACTTCAACCCAACATTCAACATTCATTGCCAATTTTTTTTAATATACATCTATCCATATCAACTATTGTCCTATTATTCCTTTCTGCTACACCATTCGACGGAGGAGTTTATGAATTTGCAAACTCTCACTTTATAGTATTCATCTTGAAAAAAATCATAAATTTACACTAATACATTTGGGCGGATTTTTCCACGAAATACTTCCATGTTTTTAACATTCGTGGATTAATACTTCATTTTTTTTATCATGACAGAAAAACTGTGGCAATATCGATGTTTTTAATTTTCAACGAACTTTCGTCTCTATATCGACGATATAAGGCTATCTAATTTGCACACCCATGAAACCAATGCCAAATTTCAACGGCTCTTGGTTGTTTATGCGTGGGTCAAGTTGTAATGGCATTAATAGCTCTTGGTTTTTTACATGCAGGTCAAGTTGTAATGGCATTAATAATTATCCTTGGTAATTTAGAGCAGGCTTCTCTTTTTGTTGAAGCTTCACAAATCTGCTTAGATTTAAAATTTTATTTTGTGTTACAAATATGTTGGGTCTGGGTGAAGGGGTACCCTTTCTGAAAGAAGTGTTTTATTTATAAAAATGATCAACAAGGTGCATCAACTACCTCCCAATCCCTCTTTGACAAGCACACGAAGTGTCTATGGAGTCTCCAGGCTAAAAACTCAATCATTCCATCATTGAAAGCGTAATGTGAGAATGTGCATGGAATCATTCGTTCGTTGTACCACCTGACTCATGCATTTTTGGCACATTTTCTATATTTGTGATTGAATGAGTGCAGATTGAGCCCAGATTTCTTTATTAACCATATCCAAAACTACAGAGATCGGTCATACTCTGCAACAATCATCTGGCCATAATTTCATAAAAGGTAAGCATGCATCCTTTTTTGGGGGATACAAACTAACATTGAGGCTCAAAATAACAGTTGTATTCTTCGGGTCATGTACCTTACAAACGAATTTAACAACCCTACAACTCCCTCCTTTTATTTAAACTAGAGTAATTGCAACAAGAGGGTCCAGTCAACAATGACTCTAGCCAATTCGTTTTTTTTATAAACTCGATGCTCCACTAAGCTATTGTTCGTTGACACAGTTTTAATCACTTTCCACAGTAGAAGGACAAATTTCATTTGGACCATTTGGGCCACCTAGTGTTCCAATTCCCAAACTATCAAGGTCTCCTTGTGAGTAAATCAAAGGCCATTGCACAACACTTGTTGGAATCAATGAAAACTTCAGTCTATTAGATACAATGCTCACTGAGAGGGGTGGAGGGTGAATCAGTGAGCTAAGGCTTCAACTCAATTGCAACATTTTCTACCAATGTTATATCATTATTTCACAATTGCTTCAACAACATATTTATCAAAGAACAATATCAACTAGGCACATGTCATTCATCAATTAAACACATCACTATCAAGACATTGCACAAGGGACACAAGATATAGTTTTGTAATCTTTATATAAGTGGATACTTCAATCTCCAATATGGGCTACAACCTATAAGATGGAACCACCCAATAGAATGGTTCAGTCAGCTACAACTGGCTGGGATGCTACAACATCCAAACAAGCTTCAACTTGTCAAAAGACCAATAAGTCTTTCCCCAGCTCCACCCAACCTCCCTATACAAATTTCAGATTACAAATTGCAATTGATACATACACCATTAGTATCTTGTCTTCAGTACTATCCACATCAACATATAGGCTTCCAAAGTGTTTAATTTAACACTTAGACAAAATTGTTTTTAACTTGTAAGAATATTTGTTCTTCTACTTTGGCAGATTGATTTCTCCCTCATGTGATCACCATAAGGAAACCTACAAGCATGGATAGATAGAAATTTCAACAATGAACAAGACCATATCACAAGATAAATCTGTGGACACACGCAAAACCTCTGGAAAGCATTTCAAAATAGCTTCTCAACCTCTTTTGAACATCAAAACATATTTCTTCCCATTTTGGCAGACTCCTATTTCACACGTGTGAACACTCTATGGAGACCTGAAGTCATGAGCAGATGGAAAACTTACCAAAGAATGGATCCATGACATTTGATAAATTTACTTGCACAAAGATAGCCCTTGGCAGGCATTTCCAACCGACCTCTCAAACTCTTGTTTTTCACACTTGGTCAATTTTCTTTTGTTCTCACTATGCAAAATATTATTTTTCCTATTTTTGGCAAATTGATATTTTGCATATGAGACCATGAGAAGACAACCTAAAGGTATGGATGGATGGTCAGTTCACCAAGGAACATGCCTATGCTACCTGATGAATTTTATCATCAAAATAACCCCTTCTTGTGGGCATTTAAAAATGCCTTTTCAATTTCCTGAATCTAACAACCAATTTTCTTGTGTTCTTAAAATGCAAAATAATATTTTTCTTACTTTTGGCAGATTTATATATTTGTCATAAAACACTCCACAGGATAACTAAGACCATGGTTAGATGCACCCATCCACAAGCTATAGCCTAACACTTCCATATTATTTTTCTCATCATCCTATGAGATAGAGTGGGCATTTCCCTGAGGCCATTAAGGCAGTTTTTCCAGTACTGGAATAGTGCAAAATAGGTTGAAACTCTGTTTTGGCAGACCATTATCTTTGTCATCAAACATCTTCTTTGATAAATGAGGCCATGGTGAGATAACCTCTTCAACAATATGTAGGATGATAGCTTCAGATAATTTTTATCATACACCTATAAGGTACAGCAGGCATTTTCCCAAGGCCACATGAGCCATTTTTTCCAACATTTAGACAATTTTCTTAGTCTGTTCCAATCTTCCTAAAACACAGTTTTTGCAGGTTCATAACTTCTTCCTCAGCTACTTACAAGACAATCTAAAGACATGGTCAGGTAGGCCAAATATCAATCTACAAGACCCCCAAATGGTGCAGGCATTTTCTTCAATACATAATTTGTGGCGGGAATTTTCTTAAGGCTACTTGAGCCATTTTTCCAACACTTAAGTCTTTTTCCTGTTTTTCACCAAATTACCATATTTTTCCAAAATGATTGTCATTAATGTTGTCATCAATGACAATCCTATTCATCATAGTATTCATGTTTTTCTTTATAGAAATTGGTATATAATATACTGCATTTAGAAATATACTTATATCTAATGTATTTGACAAATTACTGTTTGGTATGGTGTCGGTAAGACAATTACTTGTCACTACAAGGATTTTTCACTATGAATGAAAATGCAAGGCTTGCTCATTTTAGAGCGGCATTAGAGGCGAGGGGAGATGGAAAATGTTATTTCCCTTACTCTGATTACAGGGGCTTGCAAAGAAGAAGAATTTTAACAACAACAGCTGAAAGACATTGTAGGGAGAAGGGGCACGCCGAAGGGGGTTATGAATATCGTCTCTTGGTAAGAGGTTATTCAATTTTTAATGTATTCTCTATAATAGTCATCATGTCATGAATTTCAGTAAATGTCTTATCATTTTATTATATGTTCTATACACACTAATTTTACTACGTTGTTTGTAAATATATAGACAATGCCCCCAAAATGTCCCCTTCTAGAGAGTTATTTTCCAAGTACTAGCAAAAATACTCATTTACAGGGTGACGAACATCTAGATCAGAATATTGGATCTGATCAAGTTCTTAATGATGATATGGATGGAGATAACGTTAGTGATACAAATCAGGAAGATGAGATACATAGATTGATCCAAGACACATTTGCTCCAATGGACGAGGACAACCAGGATGATAGTCATGATGTTGATCCTATACTCGAGAAGGCATGTCAACCTCTTTATGAAGGCTCAAAAACAAATCTTCTATCTGCTATATTGTTGTTAGTGAACTTGAAGGTTTTGAATGGTTTGTCAAACACTTGTCTCACATAGATACTAAGGTATGTAATTTGTTAATTATTTATGTCTGCATGTTCACATGTACATAAAGGGTTGACTTTTTTCCTATATTGCTATTGTTATCTAATTTGTAAAGTATGGATGCGATATTGATGATTAATATTGTTTACATTGACTTATTCTTATGAATTTTGTAGATTGTTAGGTGAATTTCTATTACCAACGTCAAATATTTTACCACGCACATATCAAGAGATATATGTGATTATGAAAGAATTTGGAATAGAGTATCAAGCTATTGATGCATTTCCTAATGATCATATCATATACTATGGACAATATGCATTAGAAAATGAATGCCCACAATGTCAAACAAGTAGGTATCGAACCGATAAAGTGACAAAAAAGGTGCCTCACAAAGTTCTTCGTTATATTCCGATAATTCCATGTCTCTAGTGGTTGTTCAGGTGTCAAATTATAGCACAGTTTATGGATTTCCATGCAAAGAACAGAATTCAAGATGATCTTCTTCGAATTCCTACATATGGGTCTGCATTTAGGTGCATCAAAGAAAAGTGGCCAATTTTCAAAGAAGATCCTCGTAATGTTAAACTTTCGTTGGCAGCTGATGGTGTCATTCCATTTGGAGAGTTTCGTTCTACCTACTCAGTGTGGCCTGTTTTTGTTATAAACAATAACCTTCCTCCTTGGATGTCGGTCAAGAGAGATCACACAATGTTGGCAATGATTGTTCTAGGTATTTAATTAATTTGTATTTTTCTACTTGAAATTCTGATCACTAAATATTTCATTTCTTTGTTTCGTGCATGATAATTATGTTTTTTATATATAACGACATATAGCTAAATATATCAATCATGTATGTTGGACCACTTAGGTAAGTACCAGGTTAAATATATGAACGTATATATTGAGCCTCTTATCGATGAGTTGTTGAAGTCATGGGCTAGTGTCACTATGTATGACATCTCTAGACAAATAGGGCAAAGACGATTTCAATTCCATGGAATACTTGGATGGACAATTCATGATGCTCCCGGGTTAACTCATTTTTGTGTTATATTGTTACTTTATTTTGTTCTTTAATATTATATATATCTATTGAAAATATTATGCATTATTTTAAATGGTAATTCTAATTCACTACACTATTCATATATCTTGTAGGTCTTCAAACAAAGGGTAAATCTGCATGTCTAGCTTGCGGTCCTAGGATAAAATCTCATCGTCAAGGAGTTTAGCAAAGGAAGTGTTTGATGAGTATCGACACTTTCTACCTAATAACCCTAGTTATCGAACTACATACAAAGCAAAATTCAATGGTAAAGAAGAGAATGGAAAAAAACCACGAAGAATGACACCTCACCTATGGAATTTGGAATATAATAGAAATCATCAAGGTATGCCAAATTATTTATGTATTGTTGGAATATTGGTCAATACTTAGCCAAATTTCTGAATATGCAAAACAATAGTTTTCCTACTTTGGCAGATTGATTTCTTGCACATGTGACCATCATAAGGAAAACTGAAAGCATGGGTGGATAACCACTTCAACAAGGAATATATCTATGTCACCCTATGAATTTTATTAGCACAAGGACACTGTTAAGTATAGTTGTCATTGATTTCAAAGGAGGTCATTAATGACAAAAGAAGTGTTGACATGGCATGTGTGATGAGGTTGAAAAACACATGTTGGTGTCCAAAATGTCTCGTGATGTCATTGTTACATTCTGGTAGTAGTTGGTAACGGTATGATAATTTGGGGATTTTGACTAAGTGTTGAAAAAATTCCCTAAAGCAACTTCCTTACAAAAATGAACACCATAATTCATAAGAAGAATAAAATGCCCACCATGACCTGCCATCCCATAGTTTGTTGAAATATCTATCTGACCATGGCCCCAGTTCTTAGAAAGACTCCTTGAAGAAGAAGATATGGGTCTCCCAAAGGAAGGATTTTTGGTCAAATTAATCAAAATTTCTCTAGGGAAATGCCTACCACAATTTGTGGGTTGAAGAAAATGATCGCACCACATGGTAATCCTGTAGGTGTATGTTTTGTATACCTTACCATGTTCTCACATTGGTTTGATAATGCTTGAGGAAGAAGATATGGATCTGCCAAAAGAGGGTTTCAGGCCATCTTACTTCAAAGTTTAGTAAAATTCCCTCCTAGGGAAAATGAAGATGAGTGTGGGATTGAAAACAGAATAGGTGTGCTAAGTAAGGTGTAATACATCATCTAGTAGCATTAGTTCAGGTTTTGGGTGAAATGAAAAATCCACCTTAGGTTTTGGACAAATTGTCTAAGTATGGAATTATTGGTAAAATATGCCTAACTAGCCTCAAGAGACTATGAGGAGGAAGATATCAATCTGCCAAAAGTGCCTCTCACCTTCATTTGCACTATCTCAATAAAATGCCCGCCAAGGTTAGATGATGAGGTTGCAGGAGAGAATATTGGCATGGTTGAGTCAGTATGATATTCCTCACATTTTGGATGTCTCACTCTCCAAGTTTGATGAAAAAATAAAATCACCTTGGTGACTTAGGTTTTGAAGAGATTTGTCTAAGTGTCAATAAGCAATTTGGAAGACCACTTTCAAATGCCTGCCAGAAGTTAGGTGTATGTCAAATGCCTTCCAGATTAATCTACAACTTAATCTTGTATTGCTATCTAATCTTTTTATAATAAAATTCAACATGGATTTCATTAAAGAACACTGCAATAATTGAAGAGAGGCGTCGTTTTGAACAATGTAAATCATGCCAATTATGGTAAAAATGTGTAGAAATTCATCTCTTTGATTATTTTCATATTCAAAGGTAAACTTTTTTTTAATTATTTTTGTCTATTATAATTTATAGTTTATGGTCAATTTCGAATGTGCACAAACTTATTGGAAATTGGAAATGAAAAGAAAATCATTTCAAAGCAATAAGTGCGTACCCCAAAGGAATAGTCATTGAGACTAGTCACAATATTAAGAGGGAGATATACCCTTGTAGGTGAAATGCACCATGAAAGACAAGTCATATTACTTATGTAATAACAAACTATCCTCTGCCTATATATTGCTTTTAGTGCCTGTAGTTCCTATAATGTAATGAAATTGAATTGGAATGTGCGTAGTGCCTATAATGGTTCAGTCTATCTATTAATGAACTATTCATGAACAACTCTATTTATCCATGACATATGCAAGAGTAGGTGAGTAGGTGGACTGTAGTAAGGGAGGGAGCACAAAGCAAGAACCAAAGTCAATACAAATTGAAATGGTTTACATCCAATGCATACATTCCACGTTCGTATCCATGTGGCCTCCCTAATGTAGGGGTTATCCTCATAAAAGTAAATCCCTTCTATACCCTTAATTATATAAATCCTAGAAATTGGAAAAAAAAATCATTTCCAAGTCTCTCCAATATTGACATCTTATCCTAGCTATTTTACGAAAACACTTCAAAATTTCCAAAAAATATCAGAAATAAAAAGAAAAGCATTGGCACCACCTAAATGTTTTGGGAGAAACAACTATTTATTCAACCTCCCGGAGCCCACAAGAGATGGCTATAATGCACACTTGATTATTGTGTGGAAACATATAATTCACATCTCTATGACCCTCACATGATTCACATTGGAAACCGTTGGGGAATCTTCTACCATTCATGTCATGGAGAAAGATCTCATACAAATATAGAGACATGCGCAAATACATCATTATTATTATTTTAGCTAATGAAATTCCATACATATATAAAGTGGTCTCTACTCTGCTGGTCCATGGAGAATATAGTTTATTGAACTTAGATAAGGGACAACTCTGTCAGGTCGGTGAAAAATTCAGTCATTAGGTCATTGATAAAATAAGCCATTGGAATTTGGAAGGACATTTGAATGGAGGATTGATTCCGCTCGATGGCATCTCTTTTGGTCAAGTGTGGTTGCACCTACCTAAAGGAAAAACCCCAGAATGTAAACCTAATGTTTTTAGGAAGCAACTTTTTTTATCAACCCTAAATTCAACAACTATTTTTAGAATTGAATCATGTCCTCCCTAGATGCTCAATTCAAAGTGATCAAACAAAAGTCCCAATTTTAGGTGGATTATGGATAGTCTCTGACATGTCCGGAGACTTTCAGAGATCATTCTTTGTTTCAAGGGTGCTCAAGGCGCAGATCAGAGATCCCACAGAAGGAAGAGGAGGAAGAAGAAGTGGACTCAAGTAAAAAGGTGAGGCAAGTGAGGAGGGGAGACATAATAGGGGAGATCAACAATATCAACCTACAAAGCTTGATTTAGGGAGATCAACGCTATCAACCTGCACATATTGATTTGGGGAGATCAATATCAACCATTGATCTCTAAACTACCTTCATTAGGACCACTCAACCTTGAGAACTTTAACATTCTGCTAACCCTTGTTAATCTGAACTAGTGAGAAACTTCTTATCGCGGAATGCTTCTCACTCGTTGATCTACCCAACATCTTGTTCCGACCGTATATCTTCGCATCCCCTACCACTTTCCGTGGATCAGCCATAGATGTTGATTAGGAAGAGGGAGACGCCGATGATGATGATGATGATGATGATGATGATGAAGATGAAGATGATGATGATCAATGATGGTGGTGGTGATGACAACGACAGCAATGATGATGATGATGATGAGGGTGAGGATGAGGACGATGATGATGAGGATGAGGATGATAAGGATGATGAGGATGTCTAGGATGAGGATGATGAAGATGTTGATCATGATTATCATGATGATGATTATGATGATGATGATGATGATGATGATGATGATGATGATGATGATGATGATGAAGATGATGATGATGGTGATGGTGATGATGATGAATATGCTGATGAAGATGATGATGTGATGACAAGATCTTTACCTTGGTCTTCACTAAATTGTTCTGAGCTTCACCAACATTATAATAGAATGGTTATGAGTGATTATTCACTCCTATAACGAATGCACTTTATGGAACTACCAACAGTTTCGATCTTCCTCTTTTAAGACACCGAACTAGGTCCATAAGTCTTGATTCTTCATGTGCACAAATATAAGAATAGGAGGCTTCACAGGGCCCAAAAAGTTGTATTTTTTTTTACTACTTCCTCATATCATATTGAATTGTCAAATTAGTCCTTGGAATGGGTGTTAGGAGCAATCCTTAATTTTTCACTCAACAGGCTGCTCCCCCTATCATGTAGATGTCTTCATTCACTGATCTCCCCCTAAAATTGAGATGATTAAGATGATGATGATGATGATGATGATGATGATGAATATGATGATGATGATGAAGATGATGATGATGATAATGAAAATGACGATGATGATCATGATGAAGATGATGATCATGATAATGGAGATGCTAATGAATTGGATGACGATGATGTTGATGATGAATATGATGATGAAGATGAAGATGTTGATGATGATGATGACGAATATGATGATGATGATAAAGATGATGATGGTGATAACGAATACGTTGATGATGAAGATGATGATTATGATGATGATGGTGATAACGAAGATGTTGATGATGAAGATGATGATTATGATGATGATGATAAGGAAGATGACGATGATGAAGAAGATCATGATGACGATGATGATGGTTATGAAGATGATGATGATGATATTGATGAAGATGACAAATATGATGGCGATGGCAATGACAAGGATGATGATGAGGATAATGATGATGATGATCATCGTCGCTGTTGTCGTCATCACCATCATATTCGTCGTCGTCATCATCATCATCGTCGTCGTCATCATCATCGTGTTCGTCCTTGAAGGGACTTATGTATAGGATCTCACTATCAGCAATGCAACCAATACAAATTATGACAAAATCCTAGTTAAATTAAATTAAACTACCCTAAATTAAAAACATAGAATTGTTTAACTATAATTAATTTAAAATGCAACAAAATATAAAATATGCAAATAAAAAAAACCAAAAATATACTAAACAAAACATAACTATGAAAAATAAAAAAACAAAACAAAACAAAAAATATACAAATATACAAATAATCAAACAAAAAATGTAGAATTCAAAAACACCCACACACTAGCTCATTAGCATTCAAAAACACCCGTGCAAGATTTGCTCCAGCTCCTATTTCGGGGTTTTTTATTTCAAACTTTCACTGAAGGATCTGGAACATGCTATGATGTTTTTTTTACACAAAGGGCAGTGAAGGAATTTTCCTATTAGTGCATCATCCACTCCCTTCTCATGTGAGCCCATGCCTCTAGAACCACGTACCCCACCTCCATAATGGCATCAATGTTTAGACCTTCAGGTTTGTTTCCTTCTATGTTTTTCTTGATTACCGATTGTGTTTTTATTTTATTCATGGTTTTTTTCATTGTTGTGGATGTGGTGGAGATGAAATGGCTCAAATCTCCTTGTAAGCATGAAGCACAAGCTGTCCAAGTGAACTTGGGAAATTCAATGTGAGAAATAAAGCCAATAGTTATCGAGGAAAAGGAGGAAGGGAAAGACATATTTTAATGTTGCCATGCCTGTGTTTGCTTGTTGTGAGATATTTTGACAATATGCTTGAATGGAATGTGGTGTTTTTGTGGAGATATATGATTGCAGTGTATGATCTGAAAGGGAAAGATGAAGAGGATCTCAATATGCGTTGGAAAGTGTTGATGATGGGGATGAGGCTGAATGATTTTACTTTCTCGACTGTGCTTCTGATTTGTGCAAAAATCACGGCTTATGATCAAGGTAAGCAAGTTCATATCCTCACCATAAAATATGGATTTGATTCATATGATTTTGTGGGTATTTATCTAGTTGGCATTTCTACAAAATGTGGGTTTGTTTCTAGTTTTGTTCATTCCTTTTGGGAATCATGTCAAAATTCCCATGAATTGACAGTTCAAAGCTAGATAGTGAATTTTTTTAATAGGATATGTAAGTGGCTATTGTGTTAATTATAATACAATAACTGGTGCTCTGTGGACTCAAAAACCCAATTCTCTTAGGTGCCAAGATAACTCCATGCCATGTTTTTTCTTTAAAGGGCCACTAGGTATTCTATTTGAGAGGAATCTATGTTGGTTGTTACCATTTCAGAAACCATTTCGAAAACAAGGTTGTAACAACCCTATATCAACACACGTCCACCTGCTGCCTACAGTCTATAATAAACTACAAACTGTCAAACTTTGACATCCTTCCCTACCTGCAACCACAGTAATCACCGAACTAAATCAAAGGTTAACTATTAGTTGGATGGTGATATTGTTTAAGAGAGGTAAATAAAGTCTGAAAAATTAAATTATTTGCATAGTTGCAAGTCTAGAACATACATTTGGTGGCTATCCTATATTGCTAAGAATAGTGTTCAAGGTTTGGAGTGGTGTGGTTTACATTGAATGCAAAACTAAAACTCTTATACACCTTACATTGGTAACCTTCACTACTACTATAAACTTGTCATAATTAGAAATGTCATACTGTATTATTAATGCTATATTTATAGGAGTCCTCATACTTGAATGGAAGGTTATTGGTTGGTTAAATACTGCAATTTAATTGTATATGGTTACACAGCTAATGATCTCTTGTATGCTAAAGTGCTACTGGATGACCTTGCTACTAATTCCATATATATTGAATTGAATACATTGACTTGATATCATTTACATTTTCATCTATAAGCACTAAATCAACTTAGTATGTCTTCTTCATTCATAGAAGTAATTGATTGAAAGGCATTGGTCACTAATACAATTTTGTAGAAGATATAGTTGTTTGTCCTTGTAATTAAATAGAAAGAAGGTTCCCTGCAACCAAATTCATTTTCCATGGCACTAGAGTCCATGGCTAAGTTGCTGGAAAGACCAGAATAGGTGATGTGCCATGAACATTTTGGTACAGAAATGTGTGGTAGAGACTAGAAATGTGTTACCAGTTACCACTACCAACCCTAAAGACAGGTCCAATGGAAACATGTTTCTACTGCTGGAAAAGAACTTCCATGCCATACCAATGTCCATACAACATGTTTTCTTCTCTACCTCCACCTATTTTGACTTGGTTTGACTCAATTTTTTACTAGACTTGACCAAAAATGCTGGTAAAAGTTGACATTTCCTCTATCTTTCCTTTTCTATCCTTTTACTTAAATTCTTAACATTACCACTAATTGTTCCAGTATGTTTGAGAAAGTTTCCAACCTCATAAGACTTCATATGGAGAAAGTATAATTTCATGCTCCATTCAAAATTCAACAGACTTAACAGTTTAAAGGATTTCAGGATTAGCGAGATTACAGTCGTTTGATTGGATTCTATCATGTGTCAAGGAATGGGATTGGCATTTAATCAAGAGCACCAAGCCGTTTATGTAACCCGATGTTGGTTCCATTGATTGTTGAATTACTCTATCATGGCCTTATCAAAAAATGTACCCTTCACTCAAGCCAAAATCATTGATTAGGAATGAGCTTTTTCTATGATATTTTAAGGCTTGTATTAGGTAGTTTCATCAAAATTGAATGGTGTTAATCGATGTCCCTGGAGGATTGAGGTGGATCTAAAGGCTAGATGAGGAGGTAGAGGGTGATACTAATGGTGAGGATCCCAATATAATCAATGGTGGAACTTTGCTTGTCATTTAAATGTTCTTGCTCATTTATTCATAATCCTTTCTTTCAAAGTTCCAATATAATGTGCTATTTATAAATGAGTGGTCATGTTTCCAATGTGTTTCAGTTTTGGAAACACATACATGTTTCCCCATATCGTGTAACTTAGGTCCACCGTAAATGGAATTGATTTAACTTCATTGCAATTAAATTTGTGGCACTGCTGTGAACTTCCCTAGCCATTATTTGACTAGAATTCAATAAACCCTTTTTCAAAGCTAATATTAAATGTCAAACCGGAAGCGAAGCAATACTCATTGTAAAGGGAAATGTGCAATAATAGGAAGAAGATAGAGATTACCAACAAAGTATAGACCAAGGAATATTATAGTCAAACAAAAAATTTGTTGAGAGAGAAACCAACCTTAGTGAGTTCTGCTTGTGAGTGATCAACTGCAGGAGATCTAGATCCAGTAGGGGCAACATGACCATTTACAACATTATTAATAGCTGCATCTGCAAAAGGATCGGGTGTGTTTCCACCATCCTTATTTTTTTTAGTTTCCATAAGTTCCACCTCCTCCTCTTCTATCAACTGAACCATAAGAGGTTAGAATACACATATATGCCTACAAATTAATACATCTTGAATGTGGTGGCTTACTAATATAAATGCCTTCATAACAACCATCCGAAATATCTAATTGTGGTAAAAACAAGCAAAAGTTGTGAAGAGAATTCTTATACTATTGTTTAGTACTCTTATTTGATGCTTATGGATGGTTGATTGGATGTCTTTGATACTTGATGCTTGGTCAATGGATATCATCTTCAATTGTCTCTTGATAATAAATTATAATTGGGTAAGAACTTTCTCTATTATATTGGATGCTTGTCATTGAAAAGTTTAATAGTGTGCATGTTTCTCAAATTTGGTTGTGTTGCTCTTAACCCTTGTTATGTCACCGCAAGCAGTGATATATATGGATCGTTTATGTCTATTAATCCAACCAACCATACATTGTTTAATTTTTTGTGGTTGTAAATTTTTTTAAAGTTTTTAAAATGTATATTAAATAGAATTATTTTAATATTATTTATTTAATTGTTGATTGGGTTATATTTCAGTGACGTAGGTTTTGATATCAGCTCCTTCAGCATTAGCGGCGTATCAGACGTCATAGGTGTCAGCTGGATGTACTACAATTCAATTAAACCTTGAGTACGATTGTTATTTTTTCTTTGATAGTGGAAACTTTTTGGAGTTTGAAGCTCGAATGTTCTATAGCAAACTATTTTTGTTTGCTCAGAGTGGTTTTGAGGCTACTGAGCAGAGATTTGTAGCAATTGTGGAATTCCAGAGCTTGTCTTGAGTTGTACATGCATAATTACTTTGATTAATTAGTGAGACATTGAACCTATCCATAGCGATCTCTATATAAACTAATGAAATCCCATTGCATGCATCAATTCTTGCAAATTCTAAGTGTAGGCAAGCGTTGCAATAGAAGAACACAATATTTCCTCTGCGGTTTGTCATTTCTTGTGTCCAAGATGGTAGAATATTCTACCAGGAGGAAAAGAAGCAGCAATGAGGGCTACCTTGGAGTGCTTCCTAAGAAGAAACCCAAGCCTGAACTTGAGGAGAACAAATTCATGTTCAAGGTTTTGCTTCTTAATGGTTTGATTTTAACTCTGCATATGGAGGATGCTGCTGAAAAGATGTCAGTCGTCGAGTTTGTAAGGAGCGTTAGGAGAAAAGCTGAGAAATAGATAATAGAAAAGGGGTCAAGAAAGATCCACTGCGGTCCCCAAGTCTATGTGGAAGATGCAAGGGGAGAACGAATAATTATGGAAACATCATATGCAATGATTCTCACAACAAGACCATGCTTGTAGCTCTGCAAGTTCATCCCTGAACTTCCTCCCCTAAACTGTTTCTTTAGTTTTTTTTATAAGTCAAAATTTTTTTATTGATATGTGCGCGACAAAAGCATTCCATGAGCTCCTCAAAGTGCATTTTTTTAGAACAAATATTTCCATATCTAAATATTATTTACTGGAAAGTTTTTTTTTAGTAACGAAGGGAATCAACAACTGGAACTGGGTTGGTACTCGCGTGACATGAGGTCCAGGGATCCATTCCCACTACCACTATACCCCTAGGTTCCCCACACCCTTCGCAAGACATGGGACACAGGTAAACCCAAGTGGGATTTGATCTCATGACCTCCAGTTTACAACAAGTGACATCATAACAACTGAACCACCAATGAGACACACCAGTGCGGGCTATTATTTCCTAGAAAGTTAACATTTCATAGATAACAAAGATTTATTCGGAGTATTTAGTGACATTTTATTCATATAGTAAGACAACATGACTCTTTCCTCTGTTTTTTGTTTTATATTGTTTAACAGGATGGTGGTATTAACAGTGTCCACACATTTCCAGTAAAAACCTATTTATATGTGTATTTAATATATTTATGTCTTAAACTTTAAAATTTGTGTGTTGTTTTCATTTTAATACAATGGTTAACGAAATATTGTCAAATACAAACACAAGTTTCCACATCAGTGAGGCAATGGTATTGTAATATAGCATTTAAATGTGTGATGGATAGATTGACTGTTGATTTCCTTCGCATGACATGTGGAATGTGACTCCATAACCACATCTCTTGGTGGAATTACCCCAAAAACACACTTTCCAGACATCATTAGCTGATTTAATTCTATGGCCATTTTTTATTTCATAGAGTATTTTGATATTTTCCATGCCTAGCAAAATGACAACTTGTGTATAGGTCTAGGAATGGATTATTTATTTAATTTATAAATTTAATTGCCAGCCAACATAGTGGTTTTTCGTTTATTAGGAGTACTCTTTGCAAGCGGTATGAGCCAATGGACCTGGTGAAAGGCGATTGATAAGGTAAGGGTTCTTGCATTGCCTACATTCTCCCTAGGCATTAATATTTTATATGACTTTCTTGTACCTATCGTATAATATAACTTTGCTATTTTCATTTCTAGCCTCTTCAATATGCTTCCTATCCAATGTTTGTATAGAAACATAAGAATATAAGACCTAACTGTCTTTGTTGTGTTCTTGTTGTACCATTCCCTAATTTTATCACTCTTATGTTCTCTCTGTGCATTGCCCACCTCTATTTTTTAACCACTTTCCCTCTATCATAAATGTTTTTTTTCAGCTTTTGGCTCCATTTCTTCATCGTTTCTTTAAATTACTATTCAAAATTGTGTTTTATTTTTCATTTTCTACCAAAACCTTGGAAGTTTTTGTTCCTGTTTAGTTTCTACCAAACCAAAATATTGCAAGAGAAGCCTTTTTTGGGTGGAAATGGAGATGATTTTCCTGTCGTCCAAGATTCTTCCAACCTTCTCATTCAGAAGAGGAGGCTCTAGTTTTAAAACCTAGTAAGAGCAATTACCTTTTATCCTCCATGTCTGAAGCTACCATTTATAGTTATATTACAAGTGTATTATGATAGATTTCTTGGTTTGGCATGGGAATCTTTGTTGGGGTTGAAACAGAGGTATATTGCCATTCTATAGCATTTGTCTTGTAGTAATAATTTTTAGAAATTGCGGTGACATTGCCACCTTGTGGCTCTTGTTTGACAAATATCTAATGTCTAGCTTAGGATTTTCCTATTGAAGATTTCTGAAGTGGATCTAGTTACTAAGGAGAAGATTGGGTTTGACCATTCAACCCTATCTACTCTTTAATCATTAAAGTCTCCATGAGATCCTCAATTGACCCCATCTGCCTAACTTGGATTTGTTAGGAACTAATCATAGCTTTTATACCATTTTACATATTAATTCATCTTTCATTTTTTGTTTTATAAGATCTGAAAATTTTTGTCATTTACATGTATTAAACTCATCCCTAAAACATCATATCACATGGTAGTTTTTCCCCAGTTTGTGGCTCAGAATTACCGTCTAGAAATTTGCTCTGTAGCGCTAATTAAATCTGGTCTAAAACATAATTAAAAGGTCCATGAGACTACACATCAATCAAAAACACTTATTGAAGATCCAAACCGTGGAAAGGAATGTGCCTTTCCACGGTTTTTTAACTTTTTTAAACCTCCAGGTTTCATTGCAATATCGATGAACTTTCGTCACGGGTATTACAAAAATGTCTAAACCACGGGTGGCTTTCCATGAATACCGTCTCTATACTGACGCAGTTTCCTGGAAAAATTACCATTCAACTTGCAGATTTCGTCGATAGAGATTGGTTTTCCACGGTTTTGCATGGAAGAAATTTCTGTTCAAATTCCAGAATTCGTCGATAGAGAGACAAATGTTCGTCGAAATTGTTCCATGGTTTTTCGTGGAACCAAAAATTTTCCCAGCAATTGTTTGCCATATTTTCGTCGTTATAGGGACGATAATTTTGTCGATAGAGTGACGAAACGTAGAAAATCAATTTTAAAAAATCAATTTCAAGGCCACCGTATAGAAGACACGTGGCGACCAGTTTTCGTCTCTATATCGATGACTTATAAAGTTCGTCGTTATAGAGACGAAATAAGTGTCATGAAACATTGTGGTCGTTATTGTCGCAATTGAGACGATGAAACGTGGAAATAGCAACAAAAAACTGTTGCAAACTTTCTCATATATATTAGTGTTATTGGATTTATATTTTCTTCTATTATATGATTTGTTAGTGCAAATATTCACACCACTTTCTTTCTCAACAAATCCCTTTAAAGACCTGTGTTTCTCTTACATATTCATTAAAAATAAAAAAATAAAAATTATAAATGACAAAATCTTAATTATACCACACGAACATAAATAAACGAATGAAAAAATAAACATAAATAAACTAATGCAATATGTTTTCTAGCTTTCAAAGTTCTATTAAAAACAACTCATCCTTCATAAATATCACCATTGACCATCACTAAAAATACCTTTTAGTGTATTTGTCGTTGGGTTGTGTACAATGGTAATCAATATGTCGTTGACTGATCATTAGTAGCTTTGACTAGTTATTAATTTACTTTTCATATTTACATTTTACCCAAAATTTCTAAATGCATGATTTTATGCATTGCCACTATCCTAAGTTTCCAAACTCTTAACTTGCATCTCATTGGCTGAAAAAATTAGGGTGTTATTGCTCAGCTGACAACGGAATGCTCGGTTATAGCGCCAAACATTCAATTTGGCATTCAATGTTCATCAATCCCAATTCCTTCTTGAAGCTTTTTGACACCACACTACCGCACTGCCTTACTAAATCTTGCCACACGACGTTCCCATCACCCCCATGGTTTTCATCGCCTTCTCATGACTTCCCATCATCGCCATGGTTTGCACCGAATTCTCATCGCCGTTCGCCAGCACCGCATTATCATGTGCATATAAATAGTGATTCGGTGGATCCATTAGCCTTTTCTACTTATCCAGACAATTACCAATTGTTTCTTTATATCACTGGGTTGAGATCCCTCACCAGTCGGAAGAGTCTCCACTTCCATAGAGCCTTTGTGACTGGTTTCATGGGATTGAGACCCCTCATCAGTCGGAAGCGTATTCACTGAAACAACTGTAATTGAATGGGATCATCGAGTTTTTGGCAGGTTGCATAACCAAGAGACTATTGGACAATTTAAGCCATACCAAGAAATAGTCTTAGAACCTATTTTTCCATCAAGATCACACCGAATGTACATGATAAAATGATTAGACAGTACCCTATTTTGGTGCTTATAGATATAGAATTTACAATATCCCCCCTGCTCCAATTTAAAGAAAAATAATCATATGCTATGCAGGGACGAGTAAAAACATACATGGTCCCAGGTGCAAAGGCGATTACTGCTGCCCTATTGATACCTCTCTATTATATACGTTCAGTGTGAAAGTTGAAGCTGAAGAGGAAGTGAATATGAGTAGAAGCAGAGTGGAGCACCATAGATGAAATTTAATAACATAGTTAGATGAATCCTCTCTAGGTTGACCCTCTCACTTAGAAGTGTCTTCACTGCCACAGAGCCACAGACCTTGTGAAGCACAGACAATGATAGGAGATCTAATCTTCACTATCGCAGAGCACAGATCTTGTGAATCAAATACAATGATAGGATATCTAGGTGATTCTGTCAGGTGGAATAACTCCTGAATTATTATTATTTCTCCATAGAATGCCTTTATTTATACATCTACGATGACTCTTGGGGTCACACATCCGAGAGTCTCTTCATATTCCTAATATTTACAATAACGTATAATCCCGATGGATTATATTCCAACAATCCCCCCCTTAAACCGAAGGGGTGTTAGTAAGTCCGAGCATGTTTCTAAATCTTTCAAACTTTTCTCGTCCAAGCGCTTTGGTGAAGATGTCTGCAACTTGATCATTTGTGGAACAATGTCGAAGATGGACTGTCTTGGCCTCTACATGATGTCGAATCAAATGATACTTTGTGTTGATGTGTTTGGTTCGATCATGGAATCTGGGATTCTTAGCCAGCTTGATTGCAGAAGTATTGTCGATCAATAATGGAGTGGAGTTCTTTTGTTTTTCTTGCGAATCTTCAAGTATCTTCTTGAGCCATACTATTTCTTTCGTTGCTTCAACTACAGCCACATATTCTGCTTCTGTTGTTGAATCTGTCGGAACTGCATTAGAGGAAATTTCAACTCAAAATGGGCCTTTTAACTTTTATTCAAATTCCATGTCATCATGTGTTAGCCAATGAAATTGCTTTAAATTTGAAAT
>LPNX010036685.1:303380-334532 GCA_001517045.1 Pseudotsuga menziesii
CTTAGCAAGATATCATGAAAGATTGACCTATTTGCCCGACCATTTGCATCGATACGACGACCGGCAACGTCGGATGTGACCCCTCACGCGAGCCAAGTCGTATGATAGGTGCAAATGGTCGGTTAAGTAGTTTACTCCAGCTCGGCAAGTGCTGCCATGCCACACTTGTTAATTTTGATTATAAAAAACAAAGCACTTACAAATTAACAAATAGATCTTATAAAAAAATGTACATTCAATCATTTTTTTTTAATATGATGCATAGATCACAATGCAATTAAAAAAAAACCTTTCAATAACCTTTTTTTTTTCCTTTGAAAAATTATCGTAATTTCATATTTTTAAAATCACAAATACTAGGGCCCATAGACCAATAGGTTAAATGCAATGTAAACCGTTTTTCCAAGCTATGACCTCCATTCAAATTCTTTGTTTAAAAAGCTTTAAGAAAATTAATTTCGCATAGAAATTATACGGCCGATCGAATAATAAAGTTTCTTACCACGTATTCCACTTTCGTAAAGAATAAAAACCTTCATTCACTCACATTGATTTGTTATTACCCTCGCCACATCCAAATTATAATTCTCATTTTTAACGGTTTAATAGTACCTCAATAAGTCAGATTGGGGCTGCACTTTTCATAACAATTTTTTTTATATGTTTTCGGCTGGATGCTATTGCCAACCGTCAACGTAGAGCAAAATACGAATTTCAAGAGCAGTGATTATATCTCAGTTTCAAGATTCATTTAAGATTAAAAACAATATAATTAAATTGTTATCTACGTATACTAGATTAAAGATGATATCGAATAAATTTCAAATAATCAAACATATAAATATAAACTTAAACTTTTGACATAATAGATTATAGATATATCTTATAAACTTTAAATAATTAAAAATTTATTTAATATAATATATAGATATAAACTTTTGACATAATTGATAATCAATGGAATATTAATTTTGATTATATCTCAATTTCAAGATTTATTTAAATTAAAAATAATATAATTAAATTGTTATCTACATATTATAGATTATATATGATATCTAATAAATTTCAAATAATTAAACATATATATAAACTTTTGACACAATTCATAATCAATGATCAATGGATATTAATTTTGGATTTATTTAAATAAAATAAAGGATCAATTTTTTTTAATTGATTCATTTTCATTAACAATTTATAAACATTTAAAAAATCAAGTATTTTAGGTGTCAAGTGAATTAAAAAAGAAGCTTGATGCAGACGGGAATCCCAAACAACCATTATCCCATCCCCTTTCCCTAGGATTTAGTTTGCTCTACATTTAGCAAACTCTAAATTTGGCTTCTTGTCCAAATATTTCTTCTCCCGCAACTCTATTGCGCAGCTCTGCTTCCACAGGTTCAATTCCGCAAGACAGGTTTCCTTCCACAAGACAAATTTCTGCAAATCTGTCTTTCCACAACCTCAGTCTCTCTATGGAACTTCAACCTTTTCGCTAGCTCCTTTTCGCAACTCTGTTTCTGCATTTGCGGATTGCGGAAATTCCCGAATTCCAAATTCGAATTCTGCAATTATGCATCTGCAACACTCCTTTCCGCAATCGGATTGCGGATTGCGGATTACTGAACCAACTTTTCCAGAAGTTGAACTTCTGAAATTTCCCTCCCGCAATTCCTTTTCCGCAACTCTTTACATCTGTTGATTTCATGCAGCTTCCTTCCTGACCATTGATCTGAGATCAGATGCGGATCTCTTCTTATCTTTGTTGACCCTTTATCTTCCTCACACCTTTCTCTTCCGGGATTCTTCTAGAGTGTTAGATCTCTTGCGCCTTTGATCTCATCCATTGATCTGCTATCTTCAACGAAACTTCACTCAACCTTGCGGATTTTTTTATCTTCCACTCACATTCACTTTGTGAATATTTCCTTGCTGTCGATCCATCTTCTTGAGATGTTTTGAGCTTGTCAATCTCCGCTAAACTTGACTCCCGTGACTTCATAATTCTTCGTTGATTGATTAGAGGTTCGATCAATTAAATTCAATCGATCTCTCTTTGTCAGATCTGCGCAACCTCTTCGTGGTCTTACACAACCTCTGTAATATTCAACTATTTCAAACCCTAATTTCAGACTACGCATACACCGATTTATCAATCATTAACAAAGATCACCAATCATTCAATTCATGAAATCATACATTCAGAAAGAACTGTAATCACACACAAAGATACGCCGAAATAGGATTTCCTTCTTTCAATACAATGAAACTGTACATTCATGATTATCTCAGAACCTGCGTTCTGGTCCCCTTAGTCTCATATAACTACAACAAATGACCTTGGCCTAATTTACAATGATTTGGCCACTCCTTATCCAGATTGAATGACTACCTATGGCCCTTCTGGCTACTTTTGTCTCTCCCTTTACTCCCTTTTTATTTCTCCTCTTGCCTCGAAGGCTTACAAACATATATATAATAGGATTCATGAACCCATTTTGGTTTAGATCCTCAATATCCTCAACAATCTGCTAACTAATTCTCCATAAAGCAACATAATCAACCCTATCTCAATGACTCGCTCATGAGAGCCTTGACCCTTATCAAATGCTACCATTTGCAATGGGCTTAGTTACATGACTCATTTAATGACTCATCACTCACATAATGACTCATAACCTATTGAGAAGAATACTCAACATTGATTTATTTTCAATGTAATATTCTAAGGACTATTAATTCAGGATATGAAGACCTCTTCTAGGTCTGATAAAACATTGAGCTTATACTTGAATGGAGAGCAGGATGCTCCTGCATCAGACTCCCTGGGAAGAAAGAAATATGACCTCCTGGTCATAACCTTCCATCTTCAGTATGTCAAGATCCCAAAATTTGTGATGTAGCTGATCATCCATCTCATCATGTTGTTTTGTCTTTGTCATCCTCAGATCTCTTGGTTTCCATACTTTCTGTAAAAATGCTCCACTAGCTTTACTTCTACAATCTTCTTATGTCATATGTATTCTATTGTTGTTTTGTTTATTTTCTCTGATGATGTAAATCTTCATTCTTTCCTCATTCCTTCTCTGAGACACTTTCACCATCAACATCCTTAATTCGTCAATCTCCATGTCTAGTCTATTCTTTGGTTGGTACCTGCTTACCATGCTTGTCTTTTGTATTTTTGTTGCTGGCCACTACTTGTGGCATCCTCATGTCTTTAGGATTTCTCCTTTCATATACAATCATACCCCAACTATAAGGTATTACAAGATGCTCCACAAAATTATGTTGGTTTTCCATTTCCCTTGACTACTGTAACAAAATCATATCATTATAAGACAATTCAATGCCTTGACTTCCCATCTTCTCCTCTCCAATGTTGTTACTAAACATTTCTATGCTTGCATACATTAAGAAGTCATATTTTTCAATCCTTGGATTGAATAACCAATCTTCTAGCCTTTTTAATTCTTCATCATACTCTTTGAGGTTAGAAAGTTTCTCTTTATCTTCAGTAACCAACTCTGCAACAATTTCTCCTTAGTACTGATCACCCTTTTGAGACAATATAGTCTTTTCCTATGTCATGACATATTTATTCCTCTGTCTTCCAACAACATCATTATCAAATGCAAGTGTTCTCCTTTGGTTATATCTACGAGACCATGTCATCTCATCCTTCAATTCCAGAACAAAATTCTAGCTTTGGTCCATGTCAAGGATACATGGATACTCTCCTTCTTCTTCCTTTACCTTTGGGACAACCTCACACTGTTCATCACATGTTACCCCTACAGATATACACAATTCATTAATTTCAAAAATATTGATATTTTCATCTCCCATTGACTCTCTTATCAACACATTCTTTTGTTTATCTGAACTCTCCCAAGAGTTCAAGAGTTCATGAGGATTTTAGCTAGTCCCTCTTCTACACCATCTTTTCCCAAGATGATTCCATGTTCCGGTTCACAATAGTGAGCATGTTCCTTTGTTAATGGTCCAATTCTGATCTTTCTTTTATTTTCCAAAGAATCCATCCTATGCTTCATTTTCTTACCAACCAGCATAAACACATCATCCAAGTGTTCTTCAATACTTGTAGTCATACACAAACCATTAGATTTAAAAGCATGAGCCTCTGAAGTCCCAGTTGATATCTTTTCTGGCATCCTCCTTTTGTATTGGTCTGAACACAACATCAACCTTTCACCATCACCTATTTCTTCAATAGTCTGACATGCAGGCTGCATACACTCTTCATAGGATACTATATCATATTTTCCTATAAAAAAAATTACATTCTACTATCCTGCTTTTGGAAAGCACATCTTCTTTTTCTTCGGACTTCATGACAGTCCAAGGTGACTGTTCAACTTTTTCCTTCATCAGAATGTAATTCTGATTCTTCCCTATAGAAATGTCTTTGCACATTTCTTTTTCTTCCTTCATCTTCAGATCATCTTCAATTGACTGTGTTCCTCCATCAAGCAACTCATCAATGATTTCCTTTTGGTGCAATACTTTAGACCTTTCCTCATTTGAGAGACTTTCTTCATCAAATTTTAAGACAATTTCAAAAGATTGCCTATCATCTACAACAAAACCTGTAATCACAAACAAATCATCAGTCTCAAAAACATAATACCTCTTGGTCTCATTCGACCTCACAGTCATCTCCTCCATAAGTTGATCTGTACGCTTTACAGAATCCATTTGAATTTCAATTAGTCTCTCCTTTCCTGCTTCATCATCATATTCAAGCAAAGGACCCTTTTCAGGTTCACAATATGAAACTTCCATCTTAGACTCAGCTAACCTGAGTTCTTCTTTCAATCTAGCATACATATTTTTCCTTAGATTCACCTATAGTGATTTCCATCTTACCTTCCTTTTCCTCATTACCAAACCATACCTCTGGGTTTCTTTTGCAACTACTTCTATACGTTTCACGAAGCACCAAATGTATCTTGCTAACTCTAGAAACTCCCTGTTACATTCTTCTTGACGTTCTTTCTTCTTTCTTTTGTTGTGGTTTTCCTATGAAACCCTGCAATGACCTTCAGTACCCATTGTTTCTGTCTCCCTCTCTTTTGTGAACTTCATCATGTCCACTTGTGGACTGCTTTCCTAATCCTCCCTCAACAAGTCTCCACACTTGTCTATTATACCTCAACAAGCTACCTCTCCTTGAGCTTGTCCTCTTGGTATCTCTGGTTCTTCTCCTCTAGAACCCTTTGAGAATCTCCTTTGCTCTTCTGTTGGATTCTACAGGTCCACATCTCTTTTGAGAACATGCACTAGTCCTCTCTTTTCCAACCTCTGTTGGATTTATGGGTTCTGTCACTACTTCCTCTTTCCTCTAAGAGTTCACAAACTGTTCTTCGTTAAGAACATAAGTGTCCTATGTAAAACTCTGCTTCCTTTAGTCTGTTGTAACCTGTTAAATCCTTCCAAGGATTTCTTCTGCACTCTCATGTGGCTAATATCAATTTAAACCACACACTCTTTGTCTGAAAGTCTTTTCCCATAGTTAATTATAATCATAATAGAAAACAAAAAGATCATTACCTAATTCCAAGAGCTAGTTGTGCTCTGATACCAATCTGATGCAGACGGGAACCCCAAAAAACCATTATCCCATCCGCTTTCCCTAGGATTTAGCTTGCTCTACATTTAGCAAACTCTAAATTTGGCTTCTTGTCCAAATATTTCTTCTCCCAAAACTCTATTGTGTAGCTTTGCTTCCGCAGGTTCAATTCCACAAGATAGGTTTCCTTCCACAAGACAAATTTCCGTAAATATGTCTTTCTCTAACCTCAGTCTCTCTCTGCAACTTCAACCTTTTCGCTAGCTCCTTTCCACAAAAGAGTTTTCACAACTCTGTTTCCACATTTGCGGATTATGGAATGCGGAAATTCCCAAATTCCAAATTTGATTTCCGCAATTATGTGGCCACGACACTCCTTTCCGCAATCAGATTGCGGATTGTGGATTATTGATCCAACTTTTCCAAAAGTTGAACTTCCGTAATTTCCCTCCCGCAATTCCTTTTCCACAACTCTTTACAAATGTTGATTTCATGCGGCTTCCTTCCTGACTGTTGATCTGAGATCAGATGCAGATCTCATCTTATCTTTTCGGATCCTTTATCTTCCTTACACCTTTCTCTTGTGGGATTCTTCTGGAGTGTTACATCTCTTACGCCTTTGATCTCGTCTGTTGATCTGCTATCTCCAATGAAAATTCACTTAACCTTGCATATTTTTTATCTTCCACTCACATTCACTTAGTGAATATTTCCCTATCGTCGATCCATCTTCTTAAGATGTTTTGAGCCATCCAATCTCTGCTAAAATTGACTCTCGCGACTTCATAATTCTTCGTTGATTGATTAGAGCTTTGATCAATTAAATTCAATCAATCTCTCTTTTCCAGATCTACGCAACCTCTTCGTGGTATTACACAACCTCTATAATATTCAACTATTTCAAACCCTAATTACAGACTACGCATACACCGATTTATCAATCGTTAACAAAGGTCATCAATCATTCAATTCATGAAATCATACATTCAGAAAGAACTGTAATCACACACAAAGATAAGCCAAAATAGGATTTCCTTCTTTCAATACAATGAAATCGTACACTCATGATTATCTCAGAACCTAGGTTATGATCCCCTTAGTCTATTATAACTACAACCAACGACCTTGGCTTGATTTACAATTATTTGGCCACTCCTTATCCAAATTGAATGACTACTCTCGCTCTTCTGGCTACATTTGTCTCTCCCTTTACTCCCTTTTTTTCTCCTCTTGCCTCGAAGGCTTACAAACATATATACTAAAGGATTCATGAACCCATTCTGGTTCAGATCCTCAATGTCCTCAACAATCTGCTAACTAATTCTAAATAAAGCAACATAATCAACCCTATCTCAATGACTTGCTCACAAGAGCCTTGACCCTTATCGAATGCTACCATTTGACATGGGCTTAGTTACATGACTCATTTAATGACTCATCACTCACCTAATGACTCATCACATATCTAGAAGAATACTCAACATAGATTTATTTACAATGTAATAGTCTAAGGACTATTAATTTAGAATACGAAGACCTCTTCTAGTTCTGATCAAACATTGAGCTTAGACTTGAATGGAGAGCAGGATGCTCCTGCATCAAAGATTCACCTATGTAGGCTAGAAAATGTGGACACATGTTGAGACCAAGCCAATTCAAGGTGTTGTGGGTCAAGACAAGGGCCCTACATAGACTACAATCCATAGACACCTACCCCATGAGGAACACGTGGATAGTTTAAACCATGAAGAGCACAAGGTATAAATAATGGTAGTTAATGGAAAGACAACCTAATTATTAGTGGTTCGTGTGAAGGTACATAGGTAGATTGTGTAGAGAAAAAAAATAACAAGGGAGGTCATCACCATGATGAACTTGGATTTCATCCATATGATGTCATACTTGCTAATCATGGCCACCTTTGGTTTCATTATCGATGAGGGTGTGGCAAAAAATTCTTCGTACTTGTTTTGGTTCAACGCCGAGTGAAAGCATGAAGGAACGATAAATCTCTAAGGAGTCAAAAAATCACCATGTCTAGAGCTAAATCTGAGTGGGGAAGACCATGGATGAGGAAACTGACTACTAATCAGTGTCACACAACGAAGGCAAAATATTTCTATAAGATCCATATCCAGATGGACTGTAAGGCTAGGATTGAGCATCTAGAAGCAAAAATCTAGCAAGAGACAATTATTTTTCAAGAGGTACAGGAATATCATATGTTGTCTGAATGGATTAAGGACCTGAGGAAATCTTGAGCTTTCCAGGTTCTCTATGAGCACTCCTTAATCGCCTATTGGATTGAGAAGGTTCTATTAGGAAACATTTTGGAGAGGTAGAAGAAAGAAAGAGATCATCTTATGGAAGAATTGGGAATTCTAGATTATTTGGAGGAAGACGGTCGATGTCTAAATTTGACCCTGACCTGGTTCAGATGCAAGATGAGGATCAAATACATTCCAAGGCCCCCCACTTTGTCAGCACTCTGCTGACATTGAACAAGGGGAAATCATAAGTGGATATTCCACAAGGGATTTGATTCTTGACATAACCTGGTCCTCTATAAATCAACAACATCACACCCTCCAGTGGATTGGATACAAAACCTCAGGGACACTAAAAGTCGAATCATGCTCCATGAGCACTCGATGGAGATTCACTAAGTTACGAAGGTGTCGATGCATAGTGTTTTTCAGGATTAAACACCCTTGTAACCTAGGGTCTGGGGTTACCAACTTACTACTAACCTTGTAGACAATCAGCTTTAACAGAGTACATAAAGGAAATAGGAAGAAATATTTGACTTACCTGATTACCGACAGTTGATCCAAGCTTGAGCTTCTCCCGCTTTGCTTCTCTACAAAGCTTCCAGGGATGCACCTTCTTCACCTGCAAAGAGCAAATTCTCCAAATACAATCTTATACATGTATATATGAGAGGTTAGATAAACAATATATCTAGTGTATAATTGAATATATTCATCAACCATGATACATGAAAGAGACTCAACACAATGTTGGAAGAAGAATTCTCTTTATTAACAATCAGTGAATGAGATAAGAGTACAACCTAGCTTCTAAGACAATGACTCCTCTGCAACCAAAGGACTCTGAGTTCTGCTGCTCCAAGACTTCTGAAGATATACCACCAGTATAACTTTGCTCTCCAAACTTGATTGATTAATGCCTTCCCCAAGGCCTCTATTTATACTTTGGGAAATAGAGTAGTTTCGAAGGTTGAGGAGGTTGAAACAGTTAGGAAAGTTAACGATTAGGACCCAACTAATCTCCATTAATCATGATTTATATTTTTTAATGTCGAATCAAGATGTACGCAACTATTAATATAGGCAACCCGTGTATGACACACGAGTTGCTCAAAGGAAACCCACGTATGCTGATGTACGCGGGTTGCAAAGGAGATAGTTGCGTACAGAATGCGAGTTTTCAATGGGAATAGTTACGTATGTACGCAAGTTTCAATGAGGATAGTCTCGTACGCCATTCAACACTTAGAAAAATAATATGGCAAGCTGGTTCAAGGGTAAATGCATCTCATGCCATGCCCATCTATAGTGTTTTGGCAAACTTCAATCCTAAGATGCCCTTTTGTGTACCAACATAAGGAATGTCGACACTCGGACAGAGAAGTGCCATTTGGGTTGATAACACATAGACTCTTGGGTATAACATTGAGTCCTTGACAACCATCAGAAGTAGGATTGAGTAACTAAAAAACCAACACAGGCTATAATTTTTTATAATGGAAGGCAAGGTCAACATCATGGGGAAGCAAGTGGAAATTCAGAAGACTCGTGACTCTTAATCTTCCAGCAGCATGAAGGATACACTTATCATTATTGATGGCATCCTAACATAGGCTGTGTGATACATAATCCAATCGCAGCATGATTCCCAATTTTTTTTGGAATTATCCAAGTCTTATCCTTTTTACCATATCTAGATAGATAGTAGCATTGACATAGGTTCAGTTGACTCTAGTTTTAAACATGGAATTGTTAGTTAATAGATCCAAATTTTCACCAACTATTGTAAGACTATATGAGCATCCTTATATTTTAGACTTTGTTTTATAGTCTGGTCTCTCCTAGTGTCAGGATGAATTAGGTAATAACAATGAATGTTATACTATATTCTATGTTTTTCATTAATCATGATGATGATGATGATGATCAACGTCCACTGAAGCCAACTTTGGTCTATCGGACCTTAAGAAGGATAATACTTGGTTTACTTTAAAATCTTTATCCTGTGCTCAAAAATATTTCCAAGAAGTTTTCCAATATCACTATAGTTTTGGCAAGTTAGGAGGTTATAAAGGTTTGCAATGTAGCAAATATTGTGAAACTCATATCTAATGTCGGTGTAAGAAAGAATCAACTCCAAGAGAGTGTGATTTTCATCCTCAACACTCATAGAGTCACACAGATGGAAAACCCTTTCCACCCATGGAGTCTTAGGAATATACCAATGCCCTGTTTCGCTATGGAGTTTGTTCTAATCTTGGTTATATTAATTTTATTCCTTAAGCTAGTTATTACCAAGAGATACTTTTGATCTTCCAAGTTAGGATCAATGAACTCCTTATCGTATCTTAATTTTCTCTTAATCGCTAAATTTTCCTCACACTGTAATTTCTCTTTAAACTTAAAATTAATAATATTTTTGACATTATCAATGTTATGCAAAATGTTGTTTTCATCAATGCCTCAATGGTTTAACCAAGCCATGGTATCTTTAAATGAATACCACTTGAGGCGTAGTTGGATTTGACTTGAGTTTAAAGCAATTTTAGGAAGTCTCACATTTACCATGTTATTTATCTTATGCTTGTACATCAAGTACCTATTCATAGCCATTCTCTCGATGGAGGAAATTGACACGGGCCGTGAAGAACCTCAGCAATGAATGTATTGTTTCGTAGAATAGTATTACATATAAAGGAAATAAAAACCATTATCTACAGTTAGATAATGAGATTATAAATGAGAATTTACTAACTAATAATTGAAATATTATTTACAATGGAATCCCAAAGGATTATTCAACATCACCCCCTTAATCCGAATGGCCTAATGCTTTAGTAAATATATCTTCAATTTGCTCTGAAGTAGAACAATGTGTCATAAGAATGGTGTTGGCCTCAACATGATGTCGAATCAAGTAATATTTGGTGTTGATATGTTTGGTTTGATCATCTAATTTTGGATGCTTGGCCAATTGAATTCCAGAAGAGTTGTTAACAAATAGAGGAATTAAAGTCATTTGTTTCTCCTGCAAGTATTTAAGTATTTTATGAAGCCAAATGATTTCTTTTGTGGCTTGATCTATTGCAACATATTCAGCTTCAGTTGTACAATTAGGAGGAACAAATCGCTTTTGTTATTTCCATGTGATAGATGTTTATCCAAGTTTCATCAAATAACATGAATTAGACACCCCATGCTCTATATCTCCAACAAAATCGGAATCTGAATAACTAGTGAGATGGAATTCTGAAACTTTAGAATATTTGATATCATAAGTTTTAGTGCCTTTTAAATATTTGAGCACTCGCTTTGTTACATTTCAATGAACTTCACAAGGATGATGCATAAACCTAGAAAGTATTCCTACAACAAAAGTTATGTCAAGATGAGTAGTTGTAAGATAAATTAAACTTCCAACAAGTTGCATGTACTTTGTTGGATCTTCAACTAACTTCATTTGAAGCAAGCTTTAGATTCTGCTACATTGGTGTAGAAACATGATTACAATCTTGCATACAAAATTTGCTCAATAACTCTCCAACATATTTTTTTTGAGAAATAAAAATGTGCTTTGGTTTTTTATCTACTTCAATTCCTAAATAATAATGTAATAATCCCAAATCTGTCATATCAAAAATCTTTTTCAACTCTCTTTTAATAGAGGCTATATAATCACCATTATTTCTTGTGATAAGCAAATCATCCACATAGACATCTACATATACAACTAATATTCCAACTTTATTTACAAACAAAGTTGCATCATCTAGAATGAAATGCTTATAATTCAATTTGAAAATATGTTCTATTAACTTTTCAAACCATTCTCGGGGTGCTTGCTTCAATCCATACAAATATTTTATCAATTTGCATACCTTTTTGTTCTTGACCTTTAATAGCAAAACCTTCAGGCTGAGCCTTCTAAACATATTCTTTCAAGTCTCCATTCAAGAAGACGATTTTAACATCCATATGATGTATTTTCCATCATTTTTGTGACGCTAAAGAAAACAGAGTTCGAATAGTGCCCCATTTTGTTGTAGGAGCAAATGTTTATGTGTAAACAACACCTTTTTCTGTGTGTTATAACTAGATCTTGTTCTTAGTTTATTTGTTCTTTTTGTCCTAATTTTCAACTGTTAGTTTAAAATGATTTTACATTTTATGTTGATTTTAAGAAATTTTGACAATCAGTAATTTTTGTTGGATTTAATGCTTTTAATGGTTGAATTATTTCATTAATTTAGTTTTAAGGTTTGTCTTTTGGGATGATTAGTTAATATGTATATCTTTAATCTTTCAAAAACTTATAATAAAAGTTTATTCCAAGTTTTGGTTTATAATCCAACCCTCATTTTGAGTCCTTTGTCAAATATTTTCATGAGGAGATTCTTGTAGTAGCTCTGTTTTTCCTCTTTTGTCATTATCGTTTGGAGCAGATTACGAGGTGATGGAAATGAATTCTGGAAAACCAAAAGATATTTTTGTCCACAATAAACTCATTCACAAAAACCTCTCTCAGTTTTGCAATAGTTGTTATCGTTTGAGATATTTGAATTCATATTTGTGGCCTATTTTCAGGGTTTGAATTATTTAATAATTTCCTGTTTTAGTCACAACTTTCCATCATGTATTATGATCAATTGAAGGGGAATTTTTAAAAACAAATAGAGGTTTTTGTTCATAACAAACTCATTTAAAAACACCTCTCTCAGTTCTTGCACAAGTGTCCCGTATCGAGAGATATGAAGGCGTCTTTGAGACCCAAGTTTTCAAAAATTCACCAAATTTCTCCAAATCCGATTTGTTATTTTTGGGTTAATTGTCTTTAAATATTTTGAGTTATCATGTAACTAATTGATGTAATTGTTTCAAATTTCGACCTAGAAGGTATTTATTGAACTACTTTACCTTTGTAATGATAAAAGGAAGACAAACATACAGTTTTGGGGTTGGATTTTCACTCAAGGAGAGGCTTTTGAAGCTTTGATTTCTCAAGCTAGCATTTATAACTCTTATGTAAGTGGATGAATGTTATTGATTATATATAAAATGATAAGCCCTTTTACCTGTCATGCTTTTTCATTTCTGATCTGGTTGATTTCTCAGTCTACAATTTCATTTTTTGTTTAAAGGTTTATTCATGTAAATGCTTGTAGCCTGTGGGTGGAATTAGTATTTCATGTGTAATGTTTATGGCTTATTGGGATGTGTTTGATCCCCAATTTATCCAACTTGCATGATTTAGTTCTGTATTAGCTTGTGGATGTTTATTTCCTCCTTGCTGTTGAAGTTTTTAAAACCAAAACCCTAAAAACCAATTTTATTCTATTTCATTTTGAGATTGTGTTAGCTTGTTCTTGTGGTAGTCTAGGAACAATTTCTAGCACTAACATATTTGGCACCGCTGCCAGGGACGAAGCTGAAGCATACATTCCCTGGGTTTTTATTATTCAACTGGTTTTGAGAGGTGGACAAAACCAACAAATCATTTACACTACTTTTCACTAGACAATATCCATAGTGGCTACTAGGAAGGTTGGGACAAGAGGTAGACCAACTTCACCATTACACTTGGGTGTCTCAGACCCAGAGAAAATTATGACAGAAGCTAGGAAAATTAAGAGATCACAATCATCCCCAGCTTTAGGTAGCCCTATATAATTTGACCTATTGTCACCCTTTCCACTTTCCGAGGAGGAAAAACAAAATCTGTCTTGACAAATCGACTGGCGGCTCCACTAGTTCAAGATGCATATGCCGAAGACCATGGAAGCCATTCTGGCTAGAAGGTTTGCACCTTTCAATTTTTTCGATGTTCCAGGTTTTCCAAATCCAGTACCTACTATGGATGTTTGGGGATATTGTCTTCCACAGTTTATAGAAAGCAAAGAGGATAATCCTTTAGATCACCTCATTAGATTTCATCAATATATGGTTCAGTTAAATATACAGCATGAAGATGTGCTCATGAAAATGTTCATGTATTCACTCGAGCAAGATGCACGAGAATGGTATTTTTCTCTTCCAACTGCTAGCATTTCTTCATTGAAAGAATTCCACACATGTTTCCAGAAACATTGTAAGTATATGTTCTCAGCTGAATTCTCTTTTAAATATTGTTATGAGCAGGCTGATTTTTATAATACAATTTCTAATTCAAAAAATCATGATGATAAGTATAATCAAGGATTAAAAACATGTCATGAAGAAGTTGTAGTTTCAGAATTTGTTGAAGACGAAGAAGTAACGTTTTCAGATTCTGCTATCAAGGAAGAATTCCATGATCATTACGATAATCAATTTGTTGTTTTAAGTCAAGTTGAAGATGATTCTAGTGATGAGATCAGCAGAGATAGTTTGGAATATTGTCATAATGCTTTCAATAATCTTAATAATCATTTGAATGCTAATCCTGTTGAATGTCAATCTCTTGTTCAACAAACCATTGGAAATCATTGTTGTGTTAAATATCAGCTATGTATTGAAGAAAAACACGAACCTTTACCATCGTCATTTGAAATTTCCCAGAATGCTCCTCGTTATGATGAAGAGATTGGGGTTCCAAGACAAGAATTCTGTGATGAATTATATTCTATTCATTTTTGTTTTGATACTGAAATCGATGAAAGCCAGGCTGTTGACTTTTTTAACGTTATATCAGAAGTTTCTTATATTCATGGTTATGATAAATCTGTTGTTCAAAACCATTATGAAGATGCTCTAATCTTTTATAAATATGATAATGAAATTGAAAAGAAAGACCCAAAAACGTGTGATGTGTGTGATATGGCACAATCTGATCAGCAGATTCAGGAATGCATTCAGTCCATTATCCTTGAACAACCGTATCCAATGTATGATAGTTATCCATTTGAAGATAGTGTGGAAAAGGAGGCTCAACTTGTTGACAATATTGATGATACTGTCCAAAAACTTCTGGAGCAAATTCAGGCTGATCCTGATGTCTTTTATTTCCAATTCCTGCTTGATATTCATGGAACAAAATATTCTTATGGACAACCTATCTTTTTCATAAAATAGGAAGACGTAACTTTTGGAGATTTTTATGATCCAGTGGCATATTATTTAGAGTCAACACTAAATTATAAATTTGTTATCTTAGAGACACCATTGGATGAAAGTGAGTACAAGTTTCTAGATCTTTGCTCTTCATGTTTTCCAATATTTCTGATTATACATATATTCGGAGTTGGAAGCAAGTTTTGGTTGGTTGATGAAATTTTTTCCTAGTTACATTGGAAATGGGATTACAATTTGATTCAATAAATGGAAGGTTCCTCAAATACTTTTACAGTCTTTGAAGGAAAGAGATTTGAATTTCATTGTATATACCATTGTGTGAAGGATTGAATAAAGACTCCATAGCCCAATGGATGTTTTGCAGAGTAGCCGATAGGTTTAGTTAAATGGCAGAAGGCACTGATCTACAGGTTCTTGAAGCCTCATAAGGAGGACTTCATCCCGCAGCAGGAGACAAATGTTATAGCTATATTTTGTTTTCTGTTTCAGACTATATGCTTTATTTTCAAAACATGGTTTTCTTATTTCTTTTAAGATTTTGAGCTTGGTTTTTGAGGTATTTCAATAGTGACCATATTTTTATTTTTGATTTTATAGTTTTCCTTTTAAATTTACTTTACTTAGTTGTTTTCATAGTTTTAATGGGCTTATTAGGTGTATATATTTCTGAAAGGTTGGAAAGAGATATCATAAGGTTTAATCAAAGTTTGATTACATAATTTAACCCTTTGTATTTAAGCCTTTTGTCAAAAAACATTAATCAGAGATTCCTGTAGCGCAAAGGCAGAAATCATGAACTAGAGTGCTACAAGAAAGTTGTGGCCTTTAAAAAATTGTAAGTTTGCTTGTGAGCTTTCAAAATTGCAAATGATGTGAGTTATCACATCTGTAAAAGGAGAATGATACATGTATAAGCTTTACTAATCATTTTGACAAGTGTACAAGTTAAGACAAGGATGATTCAGGCAAGTTGCAGTTGTCCGGAATTTGGAAAATGGAGATCCTTTAAACAGTAATGATAGTGCACGATGGGAGTAATTCAAAGATAGTTATGAATTCCTTGAATGTATGAGAGCTTACAGAGATCGTGCTTATACCTGACAGTTTGTGGTTGGAAGAGATTGTGAGGAAGGTGGTTATAGGTTTAGGGTTTGCAAATTTAATGACTGGTGCAGTCATGGCAGTTGAAAACAAAGCTACGGAGGTTACTGGACACCTAGGAAGACAAGGTAGTGTATTTTCAGCAAATGAAACCATTATTACGACAGGTATGCAACCGATTGCTGACATCATTCACAAATCCGGGTTTGCATTAACAAAAGATTAGTTCATGGGTGTTGATTAAGAAATTGCAAGCTTGGGAACCCAATTTTGCTCAATTGTTAGTTCATTATGTTAGTGGAATGTTTTTCTAAATACCTATCAATTGTTTTAGAAAAAATTCATATATAGGGTTCTCAGCGTCTAATCTACTATTGAAATAAGATACTTTCGAAATAGTTTTGACTATTTTCTGAAGGAGAAACAATTAGGGTTCAATAAAAAAAATGAAGAGAAGTGGCAAGACAAATAGGGATGAGCCTTCAGACATGACATGGTCTAAAACCTTTCCTGACTGTGCAAAATTGTTTCAAGAAGTAGGTTGGTTTCAATATTTTGAAAAAATTGATGGTTATCATTCAGAAGTTTCTTATGGATTTGCTCAAGGATTAGAGAAAGACACAGTCATGTTTAATACCCTAAAAATTGAATTAACTAGAGAATTGATAGCAGCCAGAATATAGATACTTTGAATGTAATATTAGATGTTTCTAATATCCATGGTCGTGATAACTTTGCTGATAAAAACCATAATGAAAATATGCCATTTTTTTATGGATATACAGAAATACTACAGCCATTCTTTAAGTCCTCATTAGTTGAGCAGCACTCTTCAGAAATCAGTCAGCTTGATTTAGTGGAAGATATAAAGCAGGATAACCTCAACAGAGTCGAAGATTTTATACACTGTTCTCTTATTGCATTATCTCATGGAGTATTGAGAATTGAGGACACACATTTGCAGTCTTTTCTTTTTGAACAACATGAAGGAATAATTTTGCATGAGTTTCATGATCACATGGCTTCTTGGATGGAGTTGTATTTTTCAAAGGTTTCTAATGCTCTAGCTTTTGGCATACTTCCTATTTCTAGTCATAAGTATCAGCTACCTACAGACTCTTTATTGCCTTTATCACATCTTTTGTGGGTCTTCTCAAATAGTAGCATGCATGGAATTATGATTCTCAGTCAAATGGTTTATTGGCTTCATTGGAAGTATGATTACACTTGATTGGGTTGTTTCCTCCAATTAGAAGTAGGAGTAAATAGCAGAATAAGCTCGATATACGAGCATGTAGATCCTTTTCAGTATGTTGGTTTGTAGTAGTATTTTGTCATTTCAGAGGTATGTGTTCAGAGTTTGAGAAAGTTGCAGAGATTTGGTAAATGACTCCATCACCCAATGAATAAGGCACAAGGTCTACAGGTTCTTGCAGCCTCATAAGGAGGAATTCATCCCGCAGCAAGAGCCAGATGTTATAACTAGATCATGTTCTTAGTTTATCTGTTCTTTTTGTCCTAATTTTCAAACGTTGGTTTAAAATGATTTTACATTTTATGTTGATTTTAAGAAATTTTGACAATCAGTCATTTTTGTTGGATTTAATGCTTTTAATGGTTGAATTATTTCATTAATTTAGTTTTAAGGTTTGTCTTTTGGGATTATTAGTTAATATGTATATCTTTAAGCTTTCAAAAACTTATAATAAAATTTTGTTCCAAGTTTTGCTTTATAATCTAATGCTCATTTTGAGTCCTTTGTCAAATATGTTCATGAGAAGATTCCTGTAGTAGCTCTATTTTTCCTGTTTTTGTCATTATCGTTGGGAGCAGATTACGAGGTGATGGAATTGAATTCTGGAAAAAAAAAAGAGGTTTGTTTCCATAACAAAATCATTCACAAAAACATCTCTCAGCTTTGCAACAGCTATTATAATTTGAGATATTCGAATTCATCTTTGTGGCCTTTTTTCAGGGTTTGAATTATTTAATAATTTCTTCTTTTAGTCACAAATTTCCAGCACGTATTTCGATCAATTGAAGGGGAATTTTTAAAAACCAATAGAATTTTTTTTCATAACAGACTCATTTAAAAAAACCTCTCTTAGTTTTTGCACAGGTGCCCCGGATCAAGAGATATGAAGGCGTCTTTGAGACCCAAACTTTTATAAATTCGCCAAATTTCCCCAAATCTGATTTGTTATTTTTGGGTTAATTGTCTTTAAATATTTTGAGTTATCATGTAACTAATTGATGTAACTGTTTCAAATTTCGACCTAGAAGGTAGTTATGGAACTACTTTACCTTTGTAATGATAAAAGGAAGACAAGCATATAGTTTTGGGGTTGGATTTTCACTCAAGGAGAGGCTTTTGGAGCTTTGATTTCTCAAGCTAGCATTTATAAATCTTATGTAAGTGGATGGCTATTATTGATTATATATAAACTAATAATCCCTTTTACCTGTCATGCTTTTTCATTTCTGATCTGGTTGATTGCTCAGTCTACAATTTCATTTCCCATTTAAAGGTTTATTCATGTAAATGCTTGTAACCTGTGGGTGGAATTAGTATTTCATGTGTAATGTTTATGGCTTATTGGGATGTGTTTGATCCCCAGTTTATCCAACTTGCATGATTCAATTTTGTATTAGCTTATGGATGTTTATTTCCTCCTTGCTGATGAAGTTTTTAAAACCAAAACCCTAAAAACCAATTTTATTCTATTTCATTTTGAGATTGTGTTAGCTTGTTCTTGTGGTAGCCTAGGAACAATTTCTAGCACTAACACTATGCATATCCTTTTTCTACAAGGCTCTCTTTGTATTTGTTAAGTGAGCCATATGCTTTATACTTGTTCTTATATATCCACTTCCATCCAATAGATTTGGTTCCAATTGGAGGGTCCACCAACCTCCAAGTTCCATCTTTTATGAGAGCATCATACTCTCTTTGCGTTGCACTTTTCCATACATCACTAGTTACTACTTCTTGAAAAGATGCAGGTTCATCAAAAGCATAAAAGTTTAATTCACAATCTAATGTGACAAAATTATCATATGATTTTTGGAAATGTCTTAAACCGTATCGATCTATGAACTTGTTGCTATGGTGTTTCCTATGTTTCTTCTTCAAGAGCAGGTTCTTCATTATCTATGAGACTAAACTTATCCATTCCATTAACAATATCATCAACTTTATGACCTTTTTCATCAACTTGTGCATTAGAATAAATTATTATTATGGAAGGAAATTCCAAAAGTTTACTTAGAACATGAACCCCCCCTTCAAGATTTGGAAGTTCATTATCCCTTTCATGATAGAGTTTTTTAGAATGAAATCTATCAAGATGAGCAAGTTTTTTTTTATCAATAGCGAGTGCATTTTTCTCAAATTTAAGAAATATAACATCTCTAGAAACAATAAACTTATTGTTATCTTCATCATTAAATCTATAAGCTTTGGAAGTATTAAAATATCCCCCAAAAATATACTTTTGACTTCTTGCTCCCAATTTATTTCATGTTTATTTCTTTGTTGCTCAAGTATCAAAGCATAACATGTGGAACCAAAAATTCTAAAATGCATGACAGCTGAAATATGGCCATGCCACATTTTATAAGGTGTCTTGTTTTGTAGTGTAGTAGAAGGACATCTATTCTTAATGTAGAGAACAAAAAGAACTACTTCTCCCCAAAACATTAACTTAACATTCTTAACAAACATCATTGATCTTACATATTCAACAATGTCCTATTCATATGTTATTCCACACCATTTTGTTGTGGATTATAAGGAAGAGTGGTTTGATGTTTAATACCATTCTCCTGCAAAAAAAATTCAAAATATTGAGATGTGTATTCCCCACCATTATCAGTTCTAAGGGTTCCATTATTGAGTTGAGTTTCATTTTTAATCCACACATGAAAATTTATAAATGTATCAAAATATTGAGATTTTACTTTTAATAAACAAACTCAGCACATCCTTGTAAATTCATCAATAAAAGTTTTATATATTTCTTACCATTTGTTGATGGAACATGCATGGGCCCACATAAATCTGAGGGAATAAGACCAAGCTTTCTGGAAGCTTCAAACATAGAATCATGAAAAGGTTGTTTATTGTGCTTGCCTAAAATACAAGAATCATATTGGGAAAGTTGTCTTGGAATTGTAGAAATCCCTTGAACTCCTTTATGTTTCATAATTCTAAGACAATCATAATTAATATGACAAAATATAGCATGCCATAACAAGCTGGAAGACAAATTATCATTATGTCACTCCAAATTTGCATAATTTTGTGAGTTGGATGAGGTACCAATCAATTTTTTTTTTAAATCATCTTCCACGCCAGTCATTACAATCACATTATCATAATCTCTTCTAATCTCAATGATACCATCAAACATATGTATTGAGTGACCTTCTCTTCAATTGTGGAACATAAAGAACATCAGAAAGTATGTAATTGGCAAGTATTGCTAGTTTAAGTCTAACAGACCCAATTCCTGAAGGTTTTAACTAAGACTTATCTGCCAAATGTACTACTGTTATACCAAAAACAAGTCACCACCATGTGATAAGACCTTTGACTTACATACTTTCCCTTGATCCCAGCACTTGGAGTGGAAACCCATGTTGTTTGTCAATCTTTCATGAAAATACTCAGCACCGCGCTTTCCTCGTTATCCATGAGTGGTACCTTCCTCGCATCATCTGTATCGTGTTTACCATAAGCAGTGCCACCGCTTATATCCTTTGGTCCATAAGCGTTTTTAACCTGAACCGCTCTATCATAAGAGGCAAAATGCGGTACCCTAGGTAAAATGCGAAAAAAGAGAGGTTTCTCGAGGCTTCTAGATCATGAGCCTCATGTCCTCTCTTATCCCTAACATTGTGGGTCAGTTGAACTCAAGATCCCCCATCATAGGATCTTAGAGGCCACCTCATCCACAAATCTCTCAACCATTCCTATCCATTGAGCCTTATAAATACAAGCTCATGTCCATGGTTGAGGGGGAGAACTATAGAGGTATTGTTATGCTGTTGGATCGACCACTTGGCCCAAGCCATTGAAGAGCATAGAGAGTAAAGTTGGAGCTTATGGGGACGAAGTGTTGGTTTCATGGAGATGCATGTCGGCACTAAGGATTAATTGGTTGTAAACTTATCCATTCATCTTAATGCAAAGCTGATTTTCGTCCCACATTACTATTGTTGTTGATTTCACATGTAAATGTTGTTGGATTCCTTAGGCAATGACATGGATAAATAGATGATGTTCCAGTAGATTTGATGTGTTTGTGTGTTTAATTTGATTGCAAGTACACAGGTTTACTATCGAAGCGGAATTCCAGGTATCTACAACATCCAGGGAGGGTCTTCATCCTTTGTCATTCATTTGTTCTGGATATGAACCATTTAGACCAGAGGAATAGCTTCTATCCGCAGAAGGTGAAATATTCCTACTTACAAATATGGCGACTCCAGTGGGGAATGAATATATGTATCAGTTGATCTAATCTTCCTCAATTCTTCAACTCTTGTCCAAATCCAGGCTCCTTCTCCAACTCCCTTCAGTCAGATCTGCTATCTGACTCAGTGGATTTTGGTTTGAAACTTCCAGATCTGTTTAGATCTGAATTATTTTGACCTCTTATGCTCTTTTTTACTCTTAATCTATCAATTTTTACCCTGATCTAGTCTTTTTCTGACTTGATCTTTCGTTCTCTTTGTGTTTTGGATTTTTATAGGGAACCACACTTATGCAGTTGGTGAGAAGCAGTGCCATCGCCTGAACCTAGCTAGCAGCCCGCGATGCCACCACCTGAGTCAGGTTGGCGAGAAGTGGTGCTGGTCCAGAACCACTCTGTCAAGATCTGTCCAATGCGGTGCTAGGTAGGCATCATTCCAAGACCTCTTCTTCTCACTTTTTGCAAAAAAAAAATTGAGTGGATTTTCTTTCAGCCCTGCACTATCAAGCTTGTGTCTCAGAATCTGATTCTTGTGGTTTGAAATTTTAGGGTTTAAAGATTGGTTTGATTGGAAAATTCAAAAGCTAGATTAGGCTTATTGATTGTTCATTCACTTTGGTGCTTGTTGGTTGTGATTGTGAAAGGACTTCTTGTTTTTGAAAAGCTTAAGGTGTTAGTAAGATCTCTTTTCATCTCTGTGATATAGACTGAAAGAAAAACATTTGATTAGCGTCTACGTTTCATTTCTTGTTTGCATAGAGAACTTCTTTTTCCTCCTTTAAAAAAGAAATTTTTTGACTGAGATTAGGTTATCATCATTGAGCATTGGACATTATATCTCTGATTGTCTTTACAAGCTTTCAGGCTCTTCATGTTCTTTTTTCTCTTATGCATTTAGTACTATCTCGTCAAAATAAAAAATACGGTAGTTTTAAGTTAGATTTGCCTATGTTTTAAGAAAATTGAAGATAGAGTGCATTTTCATGTAGTGTGCTTCTTGTTTTTCTTTTAGGAAAAGAGACTCTTCCCCTTCTTATTACTTTCAGAAAAGAAAAATCAGTTTGGAAAGTGCTGCTTGTCTTTGATTTTGTGTTCAAGATTGTTGTTTGGAAATATTTTTGGTTTTGAAACAAAAGAAAACACTCTCTTTCCCTCCTGTAAGTAGGCATACTGAACGGTAAAGTGAAATATTTTGCATAAGCATACTGCATGGTTTTACTTTTCTGTCAAAACACCATTCATTCACTTAACCGTCCACTTTAAAATTAACAGTAGTTATAGGTTAAAATTACATAGCAATTGGAGTGATATGTTAGAGACGTGTTCGGGCGTCGTTAAGCGTAAAAGATGTCGTTATTTTTCTGCATTACATCCCGGGACTCATGCGGTTCTTCCACGTACCGTCGATATATCAAACTACCTTTCATGTACCCTTGAGGTATATAGAAAGGTACTTCACGTACTCGATTGTATATCGGAAGGCCCCTTGTGTACGGTTATGCATTAGACAGCACTACTACCGATTTGAACTCCCACGTACCTTGAGTATATCGGGAGACCCCACTAGGATACCTTATCCATCTGAGAAAATCCCTTTGGCCTTCTTGCTTGGATCCATACACCGAAAACAACATTCAGGGAGATTACTACGCACGTACCCTCGAGGTATATCGTGAGTGTCACCTTCTTGACAATCCTGGTGAGAGACCTGATTATCTAAACTCCTCCTATCATTTTAAGTGTGCTTGTTTGACCTATAGCTTGTGTAGGGAAACTTTTTGGTGTGTTTTCTAGTTTTTCAGACCCTAGGTTAGATAGGAACTATACAAACTAGCAGAGTTAAGATAGTCCAGAAGAGTAAGAATCTTGCCACCTGATTTTATTCCTAGTTCAGGAGACAATCCAATGGAAGCTATCGACCAAGGAGCTGCTACCACCTCCCAGGTGGGAGATAATGTGGTTGCAGAAAGTGGAGGACCATATTCTTTGCACTTTCCTCCCTTGTTCCAACAACCTTCTTGGGGAAATACTTCGTTCCATTCTCCCATAGAAGGTCATGTTGATGATACCACCCATTCGGATTATGGTCCCAATGCTCCATTTTGGGACACCCCTGTAGGACAGGCTATTGCTTCATTTGGCACCCATTTAAACTCTTCTGAAGATGAAGAAGAACGTAGGAAATACCATGCTGCCATTCTCTGTGCATAGGAGATTGATAGGAAAATAGATGACCTATTAGGCACACCACCATTACGTTCCACATCTGTTTCTATGGGATACCGTTCACTTGTTGATTCTATGAGACCCATTGAACCGATTATAGATCACACAATAACACCACACAACCCAGGTCAAAATCCCAGCCCCACCACCTCCGATGTTATGTATGTTCCCAATCTTCCCAGGTCTTCTACACCTGGGACCCAACCTTAAATTCCCGTGTTGTCATTACCTTTTAGTGTTGGGGGGCAACCCCTGACATGACCTACGTTGTCTGGCATTGAAATTGTACCTTGTCAAGGATAGACCTCTAATATAGAACCATCTATAGTTTATGTCCCTTCCACCCACACTAATGTGGTTAATCTCCCATCCAGTTTAGGTCAGCCCTTGGGGGCACAACCTGTAACCAGTCAATATTCTGGAGGTTATGGTTATCAAATAACTATAGGAAACATTAATCATCCACCTAATCCTATAGGAATGCCTTATGCTGGAATTCCATACCCTAGTAATACTTTTACGCCATGGGGGAAACCTAACTATACTTACATGCCAGCTATGGGGGGGATACCTATACATACTATGGGAGGTGCTGGAGGACCCCCTTATGGAGGTCCTCCCCCTGGGGTGCCCAATGGTCCCGGAGGACCTGGTGGTTTTCCTCCTCATGGTCCTAATGGTCCTGGGGGGCCTGGTGGATTTCCCACTAACGAACCTGGAGGGTCTGGTGGCCCTCCTCCTAGCAGTTATGGAGGCTCTGGCGGTTTACCCCCCAGTAGCCCTGGAGGGTCTGGTGGTCCTGGTGGTCTTGGTGGTACCAATGGTCCTTGTAGTCTTAGAGGCCCTGGTGGTCCTCCTCTTGGAGGACATAGTGGTCCTAATGGTCCTGATCCCGGAAATCAACCCCCTACGGGCGTATTTTTCGTTAGTTCTTCGTCACATCAACCTCTCTATCAGTCCCCTTACGGTCCTACTGGTAATTATATGCCATATCAATATTACTAGTATGTGCAACCCAACCGTCAGTTACCTTTCCTAGCAACTTTGGACTTGCCTGATTTGTCCAAGTTGATTAATGACCCCATTCAACACAATCCCTCATGGACTCCCATTCTGGTAAGGTTACCATCGGACATCCTGAAGTTCGATGGGAAGCAGGGAGACGATCCGAAAAACCATGTCATGACATTCCATTTGTGGTGTTCTTTAAACTCCCTCATGGATGATTCATTTCGGTTATGACTTTTTCAACGAACTTTGACGGGTACAGCCACGAAGTGGTACATTGAACTCCCACAACATTCGTTTATGGATTTTGGCTCATTGGAAACCATATTTCTTACACACTTTCAGCTCCCTATTCATTATGAAACAGGTACTGATCTCTTAACTTCTCTGCGATAGAACACCTCCACCCACATATCCGATCATATTCATGAATGGAGAAGGCAGAGAAGGCTTATTAAGGCCCCTATTTCAGATCAGTTATTAGCTGATTGGTTTACCAAATATTTGTTGCCTCCAATTTCTCGAGACGTGGCTATGGGTGGTGTCGTTACTGAAGAGCAGGCTATTAGTCGAGCCCAGTATCTAGACTTGGTCTATTCCCAGTCTGGAACTCTTTATGACCTGATTTTGAAAGCTCCTCGCCCAAGCACCGATCTAGCCAAGCCACCAGTATAAGTACCTATTGATGGGATTGTTGGTTCAATTTAGTCCTCGTCAGCAGCAAAACCTGCCAAGCAACACCAGACTTCCACCCCTACTCCTTTGAATCCTAAGGTTTCCGCCGAGGTCAATTCTATTCAAAGTACTCAAACCTCGGGAAATAATAAAAAGAAGGGTAAAAATAAGAATAAAAAACCCAGAAACCAACAGGAGAATCCAAGACCAACCAATAGAGATAATGATAAAGGGAAAATAAAGGCAAAATATCCATGTCTTCTATGCGGAGGTGAACATTTCTCAAAAGAGTGTCCCCATCAGGACGAAATCTCCCAATTTATGAAATCAAATCCCGCACCCATAGTACTCACGGATCCTTTTCCCTCTCAACAACAACTGATAGACCACATGTCTAATCAGGGTAACTCTAGTTCGTCAGAGGAAATTCGTATGATGTCCTCGAATACCATTAATCTACAAACTTGAAGCTAGAATTATGACAAACACATAAATAAGAAAGAAGATCATTCTTCTTCAGGGAAAGCTCCCTCTACTAGTTCTCTTGAATCCTCATCTACTGTCCCCCTATCCATCAAGAAGACTACTCTCAACATGATTTTGTGTCCACCCAAGAGCACTCTTAGGAAGGTTGTCTTTAACCCCAATGCTCGAGCTGCTCAATTTTATAATGTAGTTGAAGATCTCGCTCAGGTACCTTGTGCAATGTCTACCTTAGAAGTACTCCAAAGTTTCCTACACGGCGCAAAAACTTGTTGACAGCATTAGGAGCTTTAGACCTGGATAATACTAATTTGATTCATTTCAATGTTGAGAACTATAACTCTAGGTTACCTCATAAAATTGCTTTTTAGATAATTATGAAAGTAGTTGGAAAGAAAGTTTTTTGAACAGTTCTAGATGAAGGAGCTTTGACCTCAGTTTTGTCTCTATCTTGTTGGAAAGCTCTCGGCTCTCCCGAGCTTGTAACATCACCTACGACTCTCAAGGCCCTTAACGGGTGGGGTTTCTAGCCCCATGGTCTCATATCAGCCCTAGCGTTCGAGCTTGGGGGAAAAATATTTTCCATTCAAGTAGAAGTGTTAGATGCCCCATTAGATTACAACCTCCTTCTAGGAAGAAATTGGTTCTACGCCATGACTATTGTCGCTTCAACAGTATTTCGAACAGTCCAATTTCCACATCTAGGGAGAATTGTTACCATTGACCAGCTTGAATTCTGCACGCCGGATGTTACTACCTTTATGGCTAATAACATCCCCATGTTAGGCCAGTCTCCTCCTCCTTACCAGTCAATTGGGGTAGGCATGTTGAAGGATTCATCCCTTATGGGGATTTTTCCATCCACTCCTCCTAACACGAATACCACGACAGTCCACATGATCGCCTCATTTGATTGTGAGCCTAAGGGTAAACAAGTTGTTGAGTCCACCTCATTGAGTTCACACGAAGCAATGTATGACACCATTCAAACCTTTTTCGATGATCACACTGATGACCTTCATCTAGTGGCTTCGGATCCTTACCATTTACCGTACTGGTTAGAACCTTCTCTTCCTGTTCTAGATTATCTCTCTGAGGATTTTCCTTTCGATGAGTCCATTATTGAGATCATGAATACAGACGATTCCATTTGGGAGGATCACCATCATAGATCCATGTTCCTCCCCAAGACCAGTGTGGTTCACCATGATTATGCACCCTTGTTTCCTACTAATATTGTCAACGTCCCCCAAAGTCCTATATTGTTGCAAGAAATAGATTCTGAAGGAAACCTTTGCAACATTACTCAAATGAATCCAATTGACATATCATACAATCCCGATACCATCGAGCATGTTCATGTTGGGCAGAACTGCTCGGTAGATGAATCTTAAGCATACAAGGCACTTTTCAAAGAATTTTGTGATATTTTTTCCTGGTCCTATGAAGAGATGTCGGGGATTGACCCATGCATTGTGGTCCATGAGATTGAAACCTATCCCATGGCTAAACCTATCAGGAAAAAACTAAGGCAATTCCATCCTCAGAAGGTCGCAGCTATTAAAGATGAAATTGAGAAACTTCTCAAAGCTGGGTTTATTTATCCTATACCCCTGACGGAATGGGTATCGAACATTGTCCCTGTCAATAAAAAGTAGGGCACCATTAGAGTCTATATCGACTTTATGGATTTGAATAAATCTTGTCCCAAGGAAAACTTTCCTACTCCACACATCGATCAGATTATCGACAACTATGCTGGAAGTGTCATCTTCTCATTTATGGATGGCTTCTCTAGCTATCATCAGATTGAGATATTACCCATCGATCAGCATAAGATGGCATTCATTTTCCCATGGGGAACCTTTGCATATAAGAAGTTACTTTTTGGCTTGAAAAATGTTGGAGCCACGTTCCAGCGTGCGATTTCCTATGCATTTCACAATATTAAACATATTGTTGAACCGTACCTTGATGACCTCCTCGCTCATTCACAACGACGGGAGGACCACCATGGTCATCTTAGAGATATATTCCTGAGATGTTGTCATTATAATATACGACTGAATCCGCATAAATGTGTTTTTTGCGTTGAGATGGGACGTCTGCTAGGTTTTGTGGTATCCAAAGATGGCATCCGGATTGATCCTCTAAAAATTGCCGCCATTTTAGCTCTACCAACCCCAACCAATCTCCTTGAACTCCAAAGTTTGCAAGGGAAGGAAAACTTTATCCATCATTTTGTGTGCAATTTCGCAAAGAAAACACACGGTTATATGCGTCTCCTCAAGGAGAACACCCTGTTCTTCTGGAATGACCAAGCCCAACGCGCCTTTGATAATCTTAAACACGCTCTGACCCATTCACCTGTGATACACCCCCCGGATTATTCAAAGGATTTTCTCTTGTATATTGCTGCCTCCACTACTACCATCGCTATGGTTTTGGTGCAGGAAAAGCCCAATGGTCAGGAGCACGTGATTTACTATGCCAGTAAGAATCTCATGGATTTTGAAACTTGCTATTCACGTGTGGAAAATTTAGCATTGGCCACGGTCATTGCTATACAAAAAATTCGTCACTACATTTTGCTCCGCACAAACACTGTATTAGCAGACCAAAACCCCGATGTGGATGCATATAATGTCTATCGCAATGCATACCCACCAAGCTCGGCAAGTGCTGCCATGCCGCACTTGTTAATTTTGAGTATAAAAAACAAAGCACTTACAAATTAACAAATAGATCTTATAAAAAAATGTACATTCAATCATTTTTTTTTTAATATGATGCATAGATCACAATGCAATTAAAAAAAAACCTTTCAATAACCTTTTTTTTTTCCTTTGAAAAATTATCGTAATTTCATATTTTTAAAATCACAAATACTAGGGCCCATAGACCAATAGGTTAAATGCAATGTAAACCGTTTTTCCAAGCTATGACCTCCATTCAAATTCTTTGTTTAAAAAGCTTTAAGAAAATTAATTTCGCATAGAAATTATACTGCCGATCGAATAATAAAGTTTCTTACCACGTATTCCACTTTCGTAAAGAATAAAAACCTTCATTCACTCACATTGATTTGTTATTACCCTCGCCACATCCAAATTATAATTCTCATTTTTAACGGTTTAATAGTACCTCAATAAGTCAGATTGGGGCTGCACTTTTCATAACAATTTTTTTTATATGTTTTCGGCTGGATGCTATTGCCAACCGTCAACGTAGAGCAAAATACGAATTTCAAGAGCAGTGATTATATCTCAGTTTCAAGATTCATTTAAGATTAAAAACAATATAATTAAATTGTTATCTACGTATACTAGATTAAAGATGATATCGAATAAATTTCAAATAATCAAACATATAAATATAAACTTAAACTTTTGACATAATAGATTATAGATATATCTTATAAACTTTAAATAATTAAAATTTATTTAATATAATATCTATATATAGATATAGATATAAACTTTTGACATAATTGATAATCAATGGAATATTAATTTTGATTATATTTCAATTTCAATTTCAAGATTTATTTAGATTAAAAATAATATAATTAAATTGTTATCTACATATTATAGATTATATATGATATCTAATAAATTTCAAATAATTAAACATATATATAAACTTTTGACACAATTCATAATCAATGATCAATGGATATTAATTTTGGATTTATTTAAATAAAATAAAGGATCAATTTTTTTTAATTGATTCATTTTCATTAACAATTTATAAACATTTAAAAAATCAAGTATTTTAGGTGTCAAGTGAATTAAAAAAGAAGCTTGATGCAGACGGGAATCCCAAACAACCATTATCCCATCCCCTTTCCCTAGGATTTAGTTTGCTCTACATTTAGCAAACTCTAAATTTGGCTTCTTGTCCAAATATTTCTTCTCCCGCAACTCTATTGCGCAGCTCTGCTTCCACAGGTTCAATTCCGCAAGACAGGTTTCCTTCCACAAGACAAATTTCTGCAAATCTGTCTTTCCGCAACCTCAATCTCTCTATGGAACTTCAACCTTTTCGCTAGCTCCTTTTCGCAACTTTGTTTCTGCATTTGCGGATTGCGGAAATTCCCAAATTCCAAATTTGACTTCCGCAATTATGCATCTGGAACACTCATTTCCGCAATTGGATTGCGGATTGCGGATTACTGATCCAACTTTTCCAGAAGTCGAACTTCTGCAATTTCCCTCCCGCAATTCCTTTTCCGCAACTCTTTACATCCGTTGATTTCATGCGGCTTCCTTCCTGACCATTGATCTGAGATCATATGTGGATCTCTTCTTATCTTTGTTGATCCTTTATCTTCCTCACACCTTTCTCTTGCGGCATTCTTTTAGAGTGTTAGATCTCTTGCGCCTTTGATCTCATCCATTGATTTGCTATCTTCAACGAAACTTCACTCAACCTTGCGGATTTTTTTATCTTCCACTCACGTTCACTTCGTGAATATTTCCTTGTTGTCGATCCATCTTCTTGAGATGTTTTGAGCTTGTCAATCTCTGCTAAACTTGACTCCCGCGACTTCATAATTCTTTGTTGATTGATTAGAGGTTCGATCAATTAAATTCAATCGATCTCTCTTTGCTAGATCTGCGCAACCTCTTCGTGGTCTTACACAACCTCTGTAATATTCAACTATTTCAAACCCTAATTTCAGACTACGCATACACTGATTTATTAATCATTAACAAAGATCGTCAATCATTTCATTCATGAAATCATATATTCAAAAAGAACTGTAATCACACACAAAGATACACCGAAATAGGATTTCCTTCTTTCAATACAATGAAACTGTACATTCATGATTGTCTCAGAACTTGCTTTCTGGTCCCCTTTGTTGAAATATTATAACTTCGAAGAATATTCCATATGTATCTTTTTGTGGTCCCCGATGGTCCTACCGGGAGAACCACTTGTATTACATTGTACCTCGATGCTCCTAATCGGAAGATCTAATAAGAGTCATGAGGTAGTCCCCTCTAATTGTAAAGGTGGGTCATTAGCACCCCAGTGTGGTTACTTGAGCCTACATGTGTAACTCAAGCCTACATGAGTTAACTTAAGCCGACATGTTAATTGAGTAAACCTTAAGTGAACGGATGAATATAAATAGAGGTGTAGTGCTCCTCACTTGTGATACATACACTCACTTGGAATAGCGCACTTGTGGAGGAGAGAAGTTGCTGGAGAAGGAGGAGAATCAGGTTTTTGATCTCCTTGTTGGTTTTACCTTTTTCCC
>LPNX010036685.1:334568-382983 GCA_001517045.1 Pseudotsuga menziesii
GAAGATTTTGCTGGGTTTTTCCCTTTAGGGTTTTTCCAGGATAAATCTGTGTTGTTCTTGTGATTTTGTTTCTTTCAGTGATCCTGTTTTATATGCTTTTATTATGAAAAATGAAATGATATACTGATGTCTTAGCTAAGCATATGAAAATTTAACATGGTATCAGAGCTAACCTGAATAGGGCAGCTTTCACAAGCTACAGAAGCTAGGGATTCTTACTTTTTGGGTCTCTCTCCACAATCCATCAACAAAAGTATGATAGGATGACTCTCCATTGAAGGGCGCATCTTTCTGTCGAAGCGGAATTCGATTTCGAGCATTTTCAGTTTTCGATGTGGAAATTAGGGCTTTCTACAGAAGAGGAATTTTTGAGTGAGACAAGAATATGATTGTTCTCCTCATCAAAATCGAAGTTTAGAGACCTGGATCAGGAAATTTGGTTGGGTGAAACTCTGGGAAAGTCAAACCCTAGTTTGAACCCGAGCTAGAAAAACCCTAAATACTAAAAGTGCTACGTTTTGGTACATTCGCTATATTCCCAGATTGGTGAAGGATCAGGAGCTGAAAATTGCAGGGGCCGAAGATAAAATCCTGGTGAACACTCTTTCCAAAATTCATCCTTAGATTCGCTGTATTCCAGGAGATATGTTCTCTCCAAGTTAGGGTTCGAGCCTCTTCCAGAATTCATCCCTAAACAGGACACCTGGGGAGCATTGCAATAACTTAGGCTGCAGAGGTCCAAATGGAATTCCTAAAGATGTTCTAGAAAGGGCACGGACTGTAATTTCGGTAGTCCAAATATCAGACTCAGAATATGAACCAGTGACACGTGGAATTCCGTACAACTTCGTTGTTCTGAACAGTCCTGTAATAGTTCACCTTGGAAAAATGATCATAAATACCAAATGGTGAAACCAATTCTAATGAAACCTGTGATGTTGGATTAGGGACATGCGAGGTTACCTTAGTACAAAATTTTATACACATAGGAGCAGAAAGTTCGGAGATATCACAGAAACAGTAACAGGCATTTCTGCTGAAGAAATTGGAAAATTAGGGCTTCCTGTTCCGGGAGCTTCTCTCCACTGTTTTCAGAAATGGAGTACATTGGACATCTCCATTTGAAGAGATCTATCTGTCTAGCCAATTAGATCTGAAAGATTCCAAGTTTTTGAAATTAGGGTTTCTGTGACAAACCCTAGATCAACGAGCTTCAGAACCAAGACGGACACCTCAAATCGGTAAGATCTAATCCTTTGCTATTTTCATTTGAGGTTCTCATTTCAAAGTGATCTATCACATCAGCTTGATTATAAGCTTGGTGAAGTTGACAAATTCCAAGCCTAGAAGTATATGATCTCTTTGAAGAAAATGGTTTGGACACCTACATGAGTATAGAGGTTCCAATTCCAGAGGGAGATGAGGCTAGAAGCCTTACACAAGAAGAACTTGGTCAAGGCCAAGAAGATCATTGCTGATTCAGTCATGAATCAACTTGTACCACAAGTGTCTCCCCAAAGACACTGAAGATGTTTGATTCCTTGATCAAGCTATTTGAAGATAAGAACTTAAATTAGAAGATGGATTTGAGAAAACAGTTGAAGAATATGAAGATCCAGAATGCAGAAGTGGTGATAGCCACCTTGAATGGCCTCCTAGGATCATGGGATTCATTCATGCAAAGAATGTGTGCCAGAAGGAAGTAATTAATTTCAACGGACTTTGGGAAGAAGAAGAAGCTGGATGGAAGCAATTGAAGATCAAGCTCTCACCATTCAAAGAAGATCCCTCAAGCGATGAGGAATATGAAGAACTCAATTCTTAAAGAACCTCTTATCCATCTTATCATCTGGATAAGAAATGATGATTTCATGAATGAAGAAGATGATGAAGTAGAATGATCAAGAAGGAGTCTACCCATGAAACAAACAAAAGATAAGTATTCAATTGTCATTTAATGATATTGTTTTGTTATGCATTTGATTATATTCAGTTGATGTGTTATGCATGATAGATTGTTTGCATTAATGACTGTATACTACTAATATGCATGTGATGGGTAAGTAGCTCATGGTGCTATACAACTCTCCATTGATACTTATGAAACCTCTTTGCTGACATATTGGATTAGTGCACAATCTCAATAATGTCATGGTGGAGATGGAAGGCATCTAGAAAGTTTATGTGAGATATGGATGAATGTTGTATTGACTAAACAGTTGCATGATGCATAAGAATTTGTCGTTATGCATATGTTTTATGAAATAGTTCTAACCATGCAATTGGTGCATTTGAATTGTAGGAAAGGTCCACCTCCTACAAGAAAAGAAGGATGAGACTTGTTCCGAAGAACAAGTGATGACAATTCAAGATTCACTCCAATAAACATGAATCTGAAGCTCCCAGGGTCAGAGACACCATGAAGGAAGAAAGAGCTTCGGAGAGTGGTAGATCCACCTTGAAGGATGAAGACCACCATGCGTACAAGAGATAACTCAAGATGAAGAAAATAATGCTATGAAAGAAGCTATGATCAAAGAATAACATTTGATCATGGGGAATGATGTATACGATATGATGGAACAAGTGTACAAAGCAAGGTTCATGATTCTCCCCAGAAAGAATAGACTATGACATGACATACTCTATTGACTATTATATGTCAAGCATAGAACCACCTGTATAGAATGAAGAGGGAAGATGATACTCCACTTCAAGGGGAGTGACTACAGAAAATTATATCTGAGTTTGACATGGTACGACATGATGGATAGCTTTGTGATGGATCGAGACTTTACCAAGATTAAAGTGGGTTCCAACCTTCAAGGTTGAATGCAGAAGACTAGGATATGTTGATGACCTGAGAATACAAACTCATAGAAGATGTTGTGATACTAGAATTATGTTTGGAATATAGTACTCAAACCGGAAAGCAAGAATGTGGTATCTTCCAAATGGATTTGCAAGATAAGATATGTTGCTGATATAAGTAAGGTAGCAAGGTACACTTCCTTCAAAACTATCATGGTAGTTTATTCCATGATGAAGTAAAGACAAGCCTTCCTTAATGGTATGATTGAGGAAGAGTCTTACATCGAATAGTCATGAGGATTTGAAGTTGAAGACAGAAGGAATCAAGTATGCAAGTTGAAGAAGGCCTTCTATGGCCTGAAGCAAGCTCCCAAAGCTTGGTATGGAAGAATAGATAGTTTCCTGATGAGCATGGGCTTTTCCAAGAGTAAAGTCGATCCTAACCTTTCCTACAAGGTTGTAGAAGATGTACCTGTCATTCTATTACTACATGTGGATGACTTATTCTTAACAGGGAATGAGAAACAAATCATGGAAAGCAAGAAGAAACTAGCAGAAGAATTTGAGATGAAAGACCTTGGGTTAATGCATTATTTCCTAGGTCTGGAAGTATGGCAAAGTTCAGAAGGAATATTTCTCAACCAAGGAAAATATGTGGTAGAGATATTGAAGAGATTCAATATGTTGGAATGCAAAGTCATGGCCACACCCATAGATTCCAACCTGAAGCTGTTAGTTGATGACTCATTAGAGTTAGTGGATGTGACTCACTATAGACATATAATTGAGTCATTGATGTGCTTAACAAATACCAGACCATAAATTTGTTTTGCTGTGAACACCTTAAGTCAATATCTTGTTCAACTAAGACAGGTTCACCTAGTAGCTGCAAAACATGTGATGAGATATCTGAAAGGGACTATAGACTTTGGTCTATACTATGATGGTAGCCATGAGTATAGATTGTATGGATACACAGATGCAAATTGGGCTGGAAGTATCTCAGACAGGAAAAGCACATCAGGTAGATGCTTTTGTTTGAGGTCTGCTATGAGTTCATGGTTTAGTAGGAAACAGTCTAGTGTTTCTCTTAGCACGGTTGAAGCAGAATACATAGCAGATTTCTCTACTAAGTTGTAAAGCCATATGGCTTCAGAAGCTGATATCAGGTCTCTTTGACCTGAAGATGGACACTACAATGATTCTATAAACATAGTTGTGATGACAAAGAACCCTGTGTTCCGACGTAATACGTAGAAATACGGTATTTATACTTACAAGATAAGATGCAGATGATGGTGATTCAATATTTCTATACTGAATATAGAGATGATGATGTTTCAGTATTTCCATACTAAATATATAGATGATGATGATTTCAGTATTCCCATACTAAAGATATAGATGATATTTCAGTATTTACATACTGTAGATATAGATGATGGTGATTCAGTATTTCTATACTGAAGATATAGATGATGATGCTTTCAGTATTCACATACTGGAGATACAGATGGTGATAGTTCAGTATTGACATACTAAAGATGTAGATGATGATGGTTTGGATGATGATGTACTGACGAAGCCTCTGCCTCGAGTAGAGTTCGAACACTTTCGAGACAAGCTTGGTGTGGTTCGAAAAGATCTTCCCTGAAAGGGGGAGTAGTGATGTTGCAATGGGATTGTATCATCCCTGGGCACTTGCCCTAAAGTGATCCGAAGACCTCGGTATTTGAGAATGAAGAGGGATTGTATCATCCTGAGACATCTGTCCACAATAGATCCGGTGACCTTGGTCCTTGAGAACGTGGTGGGATTGTATCATCCCTGGGCACTTGCCCTAAAGTGATCCGGAGACCTCAGTCTTCGAGAATGAAGAGGGATTGTATCATCCCGGGACATCTGTCCATAATAGATCCAATGACCTCGGTCCTCGAAAATGTGGTAGGATTGCATCATCCTTGGACATAGTCCTAAAGTGATAGGGAGTGATTATCCCATAATTGTATCCGGTGGCTTCGGTCGTCGAGAATGAGGTAGGATTGCATCATCCTTGGACTCAAGTCCTAAAGTGATAGGGAGTGATTATCCCGTAATTGTATCCGGTGACTTCGGTCGTCGAGAATGTGGTAGGATTGCATCATCCTTGGACTCAAGTCCTAAAGCGATAGGGAGTGATTATCCCGTAATTGTATCCGGTGACTTTGGTCGTCGAGAATGTGGTAGGATTGCATCATCCTTGGACTCAAGTCCTAAAGTGATAGGGAGTCATTATCCCGTAATTGTATCCGGTGACTTCGGTCATCGAGAATGTGGTAGGATTGCATCGTCCTTGGACTTAGTCCTAAATTGATAGGGACTGATTCTCCTGTAATCAATCCGGTAACTTCGGTTGTCGAGAATGTGGTGGGATTGTATCATCCCTGGACTTTAAGTCCAAAAATGATCCAAAGATTTTTTGTCTTTGAGTTGTGGATTGCAGGTTGTTGCTGATGATGATGATGCCGTACTGATCGAAAGATCAGAGTATGATGATGATGACATACTGATCGAAAGATCAGAGTATGATGATGATGACGTACTGATCTAAAAGATCCGAGTATGATGATGACGCGCTATGATTATGATGTTTCTGATCGAAAGATTAGAGTATGATGATGATGACGTACTGATCTAAAATATCAGAGTATGATGATGACGCACTATGATTATGATGTTTCTGATCGAAAGATCAGAGTATGATGATGATGTTTCTATGATGATGATGTTTCTGATTGAAAGATCAGAATGTGATGATGATTATGATCGACAGATCAGAATATGATGATGATGATGTTGCTGCTGATCGAAAGGGCAAAGTGTTGATGATGATATTGCTGATCGAGAGATCAAAGTACTGAAGATGTTGCTGCTGATCGAAAGGTCAAGGTGCTGAAGATGTTGTTGCTGATCGAAAAGTCAAAATGTTGAAAATGTTGCTGATCGAAAGGACAAAATACTGAAGATGTTGTTGCTGATCGAAAATTCAAGGTGCTGAAGATGTTGCTGATTGAAAGGTCAAAATGCTGAAGATGTTGTTGCTGATTGAACAGTCAAAGTGCTGAAGATGTTGCTGATCGAAAGGTCCAGGTGTTGAAGATTTCGTTGCTAATTGAAAGATCAAAATGCTGAAGATGTTGCGGATCAAAGACTGAAGATATTGCTGATGATTGAAGATGAAGACTACATGATGTTGAAAAGGTTCCAATGATTTATAGATGTGTTACCCTGCTGATGTTGATGATGTCCCCTATCTCTACTCTTGTTGTTGTTGATGTTGCTATAGAATACCCTTCTCATTAAGGGGGAGTGTTGAAATATTGTAACTTCGAAGAATATTCCATATGTATCTTTTTGTGGTCCCCGATGGTCCTACCGGTAGAACCACTTGTATTACATTGTACCCCGATGCTCCTAATCGAAATATCTAATAAGAGTCATGAGGTAGTCCCCTCTAATTGTAAAGGTGGGTCATTAGCACCCCAGTGTGGTTACTTGCGCCTACATGTGTAACTCGAGCCTACATGAGTTAACTTAAGCCGACATGTTAATTGAGTAAACCTTAAGTGAACGGATGAATATAAATAGAGGTGTAGTGCTCCTCACTTGTGATACATACACTCACTTGGAATAGCGCACTTGTGGAGGAGAGAAGTTGTTGGAGAAGGAGGAGAATCAGGTTTTTGATCTCCTTGTTGGTTTTACCTTTTTCCCTTTTTGGGGCATCTATATTTAGGAAGATTTTGCTGGGTTTTTCCCTTTAGGGTTTTCCCAGGATAAATCTGTGTTGTTCTTGTGATTTTGTTTCTTTCAGTGATCCTGTTTTATATGCTTTTATTATGAAAAATGAAATGCTATACTAATGTCTTAGCTAAGCATATGAAAATTTAACACCCTTAGTCTGGTATAACTACAACCAATGACCTTGGCCTAATTTACAATGATTTGGCCACTCCTTATCCAGATTGAATGACTGCCTATGGCCCTTCTGGCTACTTTTGTCTCTCCCTTTACTCCGTTTTTATTTCTCCTCTTGCCTCGAAGGCTTACAAACATATATATAATAGGATTCATGAACCCATTTTGGTTTAGATCCTCAACATCCTCAACAATATGCTAACTAATTCTCCATAAAGCAACATAATCAACCCTATCTCAATGAGTCGCTCATGAGAGCCTTGACCCTTATCGAATGCTACCATTTGCAATGGGCTTAGTTACATGACTCATTTAATGACTCATCACTCACATAATGACTCGTCACCTATCAAGAAGAATACTCAACATTGATTTATTTTCAATGTAATAGTCTAAGGACTATTAATTCAGGATATGAAGACCTCTTCTAGGTCTGATAAAACATTGAGCTTAGACTTGAATGGAGAGCAGGATGCTCCTGCATCAGACTCCCCGGGAAGAAAGAAATATGACCTCCTGGTCATAACCTTCCATCTTCAGTATGTCAGGATCCCAAAATTTGTGATGTAGCTGATCATCCATCTCATCATGTTGTTTTGTCTTTGTCATCCTCAGATCTCCTGGTTTCCATACTTTCTGTTGCAATGCTCCACTAGCTTTGCTTCTGCAATATTCTTCTGTCATATGTATTCTATTGTTGTTTTGTTTATTTGCTCTGATGATGTAAATCTTCATTCTTTCCTCATTCCTTCTCTGACACACTTTCACCATCAACATCCTTAATTCTTCAATCTCCATGTCTAGTCTATCCTTTGGTTGGTACATGCTTACCCTGCTTGTCTTTTGTATTTTTGTTGCTAGCCACTACTTGCAGCATCCTCATGTCTTTAGGATTTCTCCTTTAATCTACAATCATACCCCAACTATAAGGTATTACAAGATGCTCCACAAAATTATGTTGGTTTTCCATTTCCCTTGACTGTTGTAACAAAATCATATCATTATAAGACAATTCAATGCCTTGACTTCCCATCTTCTCCTCTCCAATGTTGTTACTAAACATTTCTATGCTTGCATACATTAAGCAGTCATCTTTTTCAATCCTTGGATTGAATAACCAATCTTCTAGCCTTTTTAATTCTTCATCATACTCTCTGAGGTTAGAAAGTTTCTCTTTATCTTTAGGAACCAACTCTACAACAATTTCTCCTAGGTACTGATCACCCTTTTGAGACAATATAGTCTTTTCCTATGTCATGAAAGATTTATTCCTCTATCTTCCAACAACATCATTATCAAATGCAAGTGTTCTCCTTTGGTTATATCTACGAGACCATGTCATCTCATCCTTAAATTCTAGAACAAAATTATAGCTTTGGTCCATGTCAAGGATACATGGATTCTCTCCTTCTTCTTCCTTTACCTCTGGGAAAACCTCACAATGTTCATCACATGTTACCCCTATAGATATACACAATTCATTAATTTCAAAAATATTGAGATTTTCATCTCCCATTGACTCTCTTATCCACACATTCTTTTGTTGATCTGAACTCTTCCAAGAGTTCATGAGGCTTTTAGCTAGTCCCTCTTCTACACCATCTTTTCCCAAGATGATTCCATGTTCTGGTTTGCAATAGTGAACATGTTCCTTTGTTAATGGCCCAATTCTGATCTTTCTTTTATTTTCCAAAGAATCCATCCTATGCTTCATTTCCTTACCAACCAGCATAAACACATCATCTAAGTGTTCTTCAATACTTGCAATCATACACAAACCATTAGATTTAAAAGCATGAGCCTTTGAAGTCCCAGTTGATATCTTTTCTAGCATCCTCCTTTTGTATTGGTCTGAACACAACATCAACCTTTCACCATCACCTATTTCTTCAATAGTCTGATATACAAGCTGCATACACTCTTCATAGGATACTATATCATCTTTTCCTATAAAAAAATTATATTCTACTATCCTTCTTTTGGAAAGCACATCTTCTTTTTCTTCGCACTTCATGATAGTCCAAGGTGACTGTTCAACTTTTTCCTTCATCAGAATGTAATTATGATTCTTCCCTATAGAAATGTCTTTGCATGTTTCTTTTTATTCCTTCATCTTCAGATCATCTTCAATTGACTGTGTTCCTCCATCAAGCAACTCATTAATGATTTCCTTTTGGTGCAATACTTCATACCTTTCCTCATTTGAGAGACTTTCTTCATCAAATTTTAAAACAGTTTCAAAAGACTTCCTACCATCTGCAACAAAACTTGTAATCACAAACAAATCATCAATCTCAAAAACATAATACCTCTTGGTCTCATTCGACCTCACAGTCATCTCCTCCATAATTTGATCTGTATGCTTTACAGAATTCATGAGAATTTCAATTAGTCTCTCCTTTCCTGCTTCATCATCATATTCAAGCAAAGGACCCTTTTCAGGTTCACAATATGAAACTTCCATCTTAGACTCAACTAACCTGAGTTCTTCTTTCAATCTAGCATACATATTTTTCCTTAGATTCACCTATAGTGATTGCCATCTTACCTTCCTTTTCCTCATTACCAAACCATACCTCTGGGTTTCTTCTGCAACTACTTCTATACATTTTGCGAAGCACCAAATGTCTCTTGCTAACTCTAGAAACTCCCTGTTACATTCTTCTTGACTTTCTTTCTTCTTTCTTTTGTTGTGGCTTTCCTCTGAACCCCTGCAATGACCTTCAATACCCATTGTTTCTATCTCCCTCTCTTTTGTGAACTTCATCCTTTCCACTTGTGTACTACTTTCCTAATCCTCCCTCAATAAGTCTCCACACTTATCTATTATACCTCAACAAGCTATCTCTCCTTGAGCTTGTCCTCTTGGTATCTCTGGTTCTTCTCCTCTAGAACCCTTTGAGAATTTGCTTTGCTCTTCTGTTGGATTCTGCAGGTCCACATCTCTTTTGAGAGCATGCACTAGTCCTCTCTTTTCCAACCTCTGTTGGATTTATGGGTTCTGTCACTACTTCCTCTTTCCTCTAATATTTCACAAACTCTTCTTCATCAAGAACATAAGTGCCCTATGTAAAACTCCACTTCCTTTAGTCTGTTGTAACCTGTTAAATCCTTCCAAGTAACCTGTTAAATCCTTCCAAGGATTTCTTCTACACTCTCATGTGGCTAATATCAATTTAAACCACACACTCTTTGTCTGAAAGTCTTTTCCCATAGTTAATTATAATCATAACAGAAAACAAAAAGATCATTACCTAATTCCAAGAGCTAGTTGTGCTCTGATACCAATCTGATGCAGACAAGAACCCTAAACAACCATTATCCCATCTGCTTTCCCTAGGATTTAGCTTGCTCTACATTTATAAAACTCTAAATTTGGCTTCTTGTCCAAATATTTCTTCTCCCAAAACTCTATTGTGTAGCTTTGCTTCCACAGGTTCAATTCCGCAAGATAGGTTTCCTTCCACAAGACAAATTTCCGCAAATATGTCTTTCTCCAACCTCAGTCTCTCTCTGCAACTTCAACCTTTTCGCTAGCTCCTTTCCGCAAAAGAGTTTTCGCAACTCTGTTTCCACATTCACGGATTATGGAATGCGTAAATTCCCAAATTCCAAATTTGATTTCTGCAATTATGTGGCCACAACACTCCTTTCCGCAATCGTATTGCGGATTGCAGATTATTGATCCAACTTTTCCAGAAGTTGAACTTCCGTAATTTTCCTCCCGCAATTCCTTTTCCACAACTCTTTACAACTATTGATTTCATGCGGCTTCCTTCCTGACTGTTGATCTGAGGTCAGATGCGGATCTCATCTTATCTTTTCAGATCCTTTATCTTCCTTACACCTTTCTCTTGTGGGATTCTTCTGGAGTGTTATATCTCTTATGCCTCTGATCTCGTCCGTTGATCTACTATCTCCAACGAAAATTCACTTAACCTTGCATATTTTTTATCTTCCACTCACGTTCACTTCGTGAATATTTCTCTGCCCTCAATCCATCTTCTTAAGATGTTTTGAGCCATCCAATCTCAGCTAAACTTGACTCTCGTGACTTCATAATTCTTTGTTGATTGATTAGAGGTTTGATCAATTCAATTCAATCGATCTCTCTTTTCCAGATCTGTGCAACCTCTTCGTGGTATTACACAACCTCTGTAATAGTCAACTATTTCAAACCCTAATTTTAGACTACGCATACACCAATTTATCAATCATTAACAAAGATCATCAATCATTCAATTCATGAAATCATACATTCAGAAAGAACTGTAATCACACACAAAGATAAGCCGAAATAGGATTTCCTTCTTTCAATACAATGAAATCGTACATTCATGATTATCTCAGAACCTGCTTTATGATCCCCTTAGTCTATTATAACTACAACCAACGACCTTGGCCTGATTTACAATTATTTGGCCACTCTTTATCCAAATTGAATGACTACTCTCGCTCTTCTGGCTACATTTGTCTCTCCCTTTACTCCCTTTTTTTCTCCTCTTGCCTCGAAGGCTTACAAACATATATACAATAGGATTCATGAACCCATTCTGGTTCAAATCCTCAATATCCTCAACAATATTCTAACTAATTCTAAATAAAGCAACATAATCAACCTTATCTCAATGACTCGCTCACGAGAGCCTTGACCCTTTATCGAATGCTACCATTTGACATGGGCTTAGTTACATGACTCATTTAATGACTCATCACTCACCTAATGACTCATCACCTATCTAGAAGAATATTCAACATAGATTTATTTACAATGTAATAGTCTAAGGACTATTAATTTAGAATATGAAGACCTCTTCTAGTTTTGATCAAACATTGAGCTTAGACTTGAATGGAGAGCAGGATGCTCCTGCATCAAAGATTCACCTATGTAGGCTAGAAAATGTGGACACATGTTGAGACCAATCCAATTCAAGTTGTTGTGGGTCAAGACAAGGGCCCTACATAGACTACAATACATAGACACCTACCCCAAGAGGAACATGTGGACAGTTTAAACCATGAAGAGCACAAGGTATAAATAATGGTAGTTAATGGAAAGACAACATAATTCTTAGTGGTTCGTGTGAAGGTACATAGGTAGATTGTGCAAAGAAAAAAAATAGCAAGGGAGGTCATCACCATGATGAACTTGGATTTCATCCATATGATGTCATACTTGCTAATCATGGCCACCTTTGGTTTCATTATCGATGAGGGTGGTGGAAAATTCTTCGTACTTGTTTTGGTTCAACGCCGAGTGAAAGCATGAAGGAATGATAAGTCTCTAAGGAGTCGAAAAATCACCATGTCTAGAGCTAAATCTGTTAAGTGGGGAAGATCATGGATGAGGAAACTGACTACTAATCAGTGTCACACAACGAAGGAAAAATATTTCTATAATATCCATATCTAGATGGACTGTAAGGCTAGGACTGAGCATCTAGAAGCAAAAATCTAGCAAGAGACAATTATTTTTCAAGAGGTAGAGGAATATCATATGTTGTCTGAATGGATTAAGGACCCGGGGAAATATTGAGCTTTCCAGGTTCTCTATGAGCACTCCTTAATCGCCTATTGGATTGAGAAGGTCCTATTAGGAAACATTTTGGAGAGGTAGAAGAAAGAAAGATATCAGCTTATGGAAGAATTGGGAATTCTAGATTATTTGGAGGAAGATGATCGATGTCTAAATTCGACCCTGACCTGGTTCAAATGCAAGATGAGGATCAAATACATTCCAAGCCCCCCCCCTTTGTCAGCACTCTACTAACGGTGAACAAGGGGAAATCAGAAGTGGCTCTTCCATAAGGGATTTGATTCTTGACATAACCTGGTCCTCTATAAGTCAACAACATCACACCCTCCGGTGGATTGGATACAAAACCTCAAGGACACTAAAAGTTGAATCATGCTCCATGAGCACTCGATGGAGAGTCACTAGGTTATGAAGGTGTCGATGCATAGTGTTGTTCCAGATTAAACACCCTTGTAACCTAGGGTCTGGGGTTACCAACTTACTACTAACCTTGCATACAATCAGCTTTAATAGAGTACAAAAAGTAAATAGGAATAAATACTTGACTTACCCGATTACCGACGGTTGATCCAAGCTTGATCTTCTCCCACTTTGCTTCTCTCCAAAGATTCCAGGGATGCACCTCCTTCACCTGCAAAGAGAAAATTCTCCAAATACAATCTTATACATGTATATATGAGAGGTTAGATAAACAATATATCTAGTGCATAATCGAATATATTCATCAACCATGATACATGAAAGAGACTCAACACAATGTTGGAAGAAGAATTCTCTTTATTAACAATCAGTGAATGAGATAAGAGTACAACCTAGATTCTAAGACAAGGACTCCTTTGCAACCAAAGGACTCTAAGTTCTGCTGCTCCAATACTTCTGAAGATATACCACCAGCATAACTTTTCTCTCCAAACTTAATTGATTAATGCCTTCCCCAAGGCCTCTATTTATACTTTGGGAAATAGAGTAGTTTCAAAGGTTGACGAGGTTGAAACAGTTAGGAAAGTTTATGATTAGGACCCAACTAATCTCCATTAATCGTGATTTATATTTTTTAATGTCGAATCAAGATCTACGCGACTATTAATACAGGAAACCCATGTATGACACACGAGTTGCTTAAAGGAAATTTGCGTATGCTGATGTACGTGGGTTGCAAAGGAGATAGTCGCGTACAGTACGTGAGTTGCCTGTATTAATAGTCATGTATGTACGCAAGTTTCAATGAGGATAGTCGTGTACACCATTCAACACTTAGAAAAATAATATGGCAAGCTGGTTCAAGGGTAAATGCATCTCATGTCATGCCCATCTATAGTGTTTTGGAAAAATTCAATCCTAAGATGCCCTTTTGTGTACCAACATAAGGAATGTCGGCACTCGAATAGAGAAGTTCCATTTGGGTTGATAACACATAGAATCTTGGGTATAACAATGAGTTCTTGAAAACCATCAGAAGTAGGATTGAGTAACTAAAAAACCAACACAGGCTATAATTTTAGATAATGGAAGGCAAGGTCAACATCATGGGGAAGCAAGTGGAAATTCAGAAGACTCGTGACTCTTAATCTTCCAGCAGCATGAAGGATACACTTATCATTATCGATGGCATCCTAACATAGGCAGTGTGATACATAATCCAATCGCAACATGATTCCCAATTTTTTTTGGAATTATCCAAGTCTTATCCTTTTTACCATATCTAGATAGATAGTAGCACCGACACAGGTTCAATTGAATCTAGTTTTAAATGTGGCATTGTTATTTAATAGATCCAAATTTTCACCAACTATTGTAAGACTATATGAGCATCCTTATATTTTAGACTTTGTTTTATAGTCTGATCTCTCCTAGTGTCAGGATGAATTATGTAATAACAATGAATGTTATATTATATTCTATGTTTCTCATTAATCATGATGATGATGATGATGATCAACGTCCAATGAAACCAACTTTGGTCTATCGGACCTTAAGAAGGATAATACTTGGTTTACTTTAAAATCTTGATCCTGTGCTCAAAAATATTTCCAAGAAGTTTTCCAATATCACTAGTTTTGGCAATTTAGGAGGCTATAAAGGTTTGTATTGTAGCAAATATTGTGAAATTCATATCTAATGTGGGTGTAAGAAATAATCAACTCTAAGAGAATGTGATTTTCATCCTCAACACTCATAGAGTCACACAGATGGAAAACCCTTTCCACCCATGGAGTCTTAGGAATATACCAACGCCCTGTTTCGCTATGGAGTTCATGAGAGTTCGTTCTAATCTTGGCTATATTAATTTTATTCCTTGAGCTAGTTATTACCAAGAGATACTTTTGATCTTCCAAGTTAGGATCAATGACCTCCTTATCGTATCTTAATTTTCTCTTAATCACTAAATTTTCCTCACACCATAATTTCTCTTTAAACTTAAAATTAATAATATTTTTGACATTATCAATGTTATGCAAAATGTCATTTTCATCAATTCCTCAATGGTTTAACCAAGCCATGGTATCTTTAAACGAATACCACTTGAGGCGTAGTTGAATTTGACTTGAGTTTAAAGCAATTTTAGGAAGTATCACATTTACCATGTTATTTATCTTATGCTTGTACATCAAGTACCTAGTCATAGCCATTCTCTCGATGGAGGAAATTGACACAGGCCGTGAAGAACCTCAGCAATGAATGTATTATTTCGTAGAATAGTATTACATATAAAGGAAATCAAAACCATTATCTACAGTTAGATAATGATATTATAAATGAGAATTTACTAACTAATAATTGAAATATTATTTACATTGGAATCCCAAAGTATTATTCAACATCACTCCCTTAATCTGAAGGGACATCTTACATGCCAAGATGCATTCTAAAATTTCAAACTTTTCATGGCCTAATGCTTTAGTAAATATATCTTCAATTTGCTCTGAAGTAGAACAATGTGTCATAAGAATGGTGTTGGCCTCAACATGATGTCGAATCAAGTAATATTTGGTGTTGATATGTTTGGTTTGATCATGTAATTTTGGATGCTTGGCCAATTGAATTCCAGAAGAGTTGTTAACAAATAGAGGAATTGAAGTCATTTGTTTCTCCTGCAAGTCTTTAAGTATTTTATGAATCCAAATGATTTCTTTTGTGGCTTGATCTATTGCAACATATTCAACTTTAGTTGTACAATTAGGAGGAACAAATTGCTTTCATGATTTCCAAGTGATAGATGTTGATCCAAGTTTCATCAAATAACATGAAGTAGACACCCCATGCTTTGTATCTCCAACAAAATCGAAATCTGAATAACTAGTGAGATGGAATTCTGAAACTTTAGAATATTTGATATCATAAGATTGAGTGCCTTTTAAATATTTGAGCACTCGCTTTGTTGCATTCCAATGAACTTCACAAGGATGATGCATAAACCTGGAAAGTATTCCTACAACAAAAGTTATGTCAAGATGAGTAGTTGTAAGATAAATTAAACTTCCAACAAGTTGCAGGTACTTTGTTGGATCTTCAACTAACTTCATTTGAAGTAAGCTTTAGATTCTGCTACATTGGTTTAGAAACATGATTACAATCTTGCATAAAAAATTTGCTAAATAACTCTCCAACATATATTTTTTGAGAAATAAAAATGTGCTTTGGTTTTTTATCTACTTCAATTCCTAAATAATAATGTAATAATCCCAAATTTGTCATATCAAAAACCATTTTCAACTCTCTTTTAATAGAGGCTATATAATCACCATTATTTCTTGTGATAAGCAAATCATCCACATAGACATCTACATATACAACTAATCTTCCAACTTTATTTACAAACAAAATTGCATCATCTAGAATGAAATGCTTATAATTCAATTTGAAAATATGTTCAATTAACTTTTCAAACCATTCTCGGGGTGGTTGCTTCAATCTATACAAATATTTTATCAATTTTCACACCTTTTGTTCTTGACCTTTAATAGAAAAACCTTCAGGCTGAGCCTTATAAACATCTTCTTTCAAGTCTCCATTCAAGAAGGCGATTTTAACATCCATATGATGTATTTTCCATCATTTTTTTGATGCTAAAGAAAACAGAGTTCGAATAGTTCCCCATTTTGTTGTAGGAGCAAATGTTTATGTGTAATCAACACCTTATTTCTGTGTGTTATAACTAGATCTTGTTCTTAGTTTATCTATTCTTTTTGTCCTAATTTTCAACTGTTGGTTTAAAATGATTTTACATTTTATGTTGATTTTAAGAAATTTTGACAATCAGTAATTTTTGTTGGATTTAATGCTTTTAATGGTTGAATTATTTCATTAATTTAGTTTTAAGGTTTGTCTTTTGGGCTTATTAGTTAATATGTATATCTTTAATCTTTCAAAAACTTATAATAAAAGTTTATTCCAAGTTTTTCTTTATAATCCAACCCTTATTTTGAGTCCTTTGTCAAATATTTTCATGAGGAGATTCTTGTAGTAGCTTTGTTTTTCCTGCTTTTGTCATTATCGTTGGGAGAAGATTACAAGGTGATGGAAATGAATTCTGGAAAAACAAAAGAGATTTTTGTCCACAACAAACTCATTCACAAAAACCTCTCTCAGTTTTTCAATAGCTGTTATCGTTTGAGATATTCGAATTCATATTTGTGGCCTATTTTCAGAGTTTGAATTATTTAATAATTTCCTGTTTTAGTCACAAATTTCCAACACGCATTCCGATCAATTGAAGGGGAATTTTTAAAAAAAAATAGAGGTTTTTGTTCATAATAGACTCATTTAAAAGCACCTCTCTCGGTTCTTGCACAAGTGTCCCGTATTGAGAGATATGAAGGCGTCTTTGAGACCCAAATTTTCAAAAATTCACCAAATTTCCCCAAATCCGATTTGTTATTTTTGGGTTAATTGTCGTTAAATATTTTGAGTTATCATGTAACTAATTGATGTAACTGTTTCAAATTTCAACCTAGAAGGTAGTTATTGAACTACTTTACCTTTGTAATGATAAAAGGAAGACAAACATACAGTTTTGGGGTTGGATTTTCACTCAAGGAGAGGCTTTTGAAGCTTTGATTTCTCAAGCTAGCATTTATAACTCTTATGTAAGTGGATGACTGTTATTGATTATATATAAAATGATAAGCCCTTTTACCTGTCATGCTTTTTCATTTCTGATCTGGTTGATTTCTCAGTCTACAATTTCATTTTTTGTTTAAAGGTTTATTCATGTAAATGCTTGTAGCCCGTGGGTGGAATTAGTGTTTCATGTGTAATGTTTATAGATTATTGGGATGTGTTTGATCCCCAGTTTATCCAACTTGCATGATTTAGTTCTGTATTAGCTTGTGGATGTTTATTTCCTCCTTGTTGTTGAAGTTTTTAAAACCAAAACCCTAAAACCAATTTTATTCTATTTCATTTTGAGATTGTGTTAGCTTGTTCTTGTGGTAGTCTAGGAACAATTTCTAGCACTAACATATTTGGCACCACTGCCGGGGATGAAGCTGAAGCATACATTATTATTCAACTGGTTTTGAGAGGTGGACAAAACCAACAAATCATTTAGACTACTTTTCACTAGACAATATCCATAGTGGCTACTAGGAAGGTTGGGACAAGAGGTATACCAACTTCACCATTACACTTGTGTGTCTCAGACCCAAAGCAAATTCTAATAGAATCTAGGAAAATTAAGAGATCACAGTCATCCCCAGATTTAGGTATCCCTAATTAATTTGACCTATTGTCACCCTTTCCACTTTCCGAGGAGGAAAAACAAAATCTGTCTTGACAAATCGTCTGGTGGCTCCACTAGTTCAAGATGCAGATGTCGAAGACCATGGAAGCCATTCTGGCTAGAAGGTTTGCACCTTTCAATTTTTTCGATGTTCTAGGTTTTCCGAATCCAGTACCTACTATGGATGTTTGGGGATATTGTCTTCCACAGTTTAGAGAAAGCAAAGAGGATAATCCTTCAGATCACCTCATTAGATTTCATCAATACATGGTTCAGTTAAATATACAGCATGAAGATGTGCTCATAAAAATGTTCATGTATTCACTTGAGCAAGATGCACGAGAATGGTATTTTTCTCTTCCCGCTGCTAGAATTTCCTCACTGAAAGAATTCCACACATGTTTCCAGAAACATTGTAAGTATATGTTCTCAGCTGAATTATCTTTTAAATATTGTTATGAGCAGGCTGATTTTTATAATACAATTTCTGATTCAAAAAATCATGATGATAAGTATAATCAAGGATTCAAAACATGTCATGAAGAAGTTGTAGTTTCAGAATTTCTTGAAGACAAAGAAGTAAAATTTTCAGATTCTGCTATCAAGGAAGAATTCCATGATCATTACAATAATCAATTTGTTGTTTTAAGTCAGGTTAAAGATGATTCTAGTGATGAGATCAGCAGAGATAGTGTGGAGTATTGTCATAATGCTTTCAATACTCTTAATAATCATTTGAATGCTAATCCTGTTGAATGTCAATCTCTTGTTCAACAAACTGTTGGAAATCATTGTTGTGTTAAAGATCAGCTATGTATTGAAGAAAAACACGAACCTTTAGCATCATCGTTTGAAATTTCCCAGAATGCTCCTCGTTATGATGAAGAGATTGGGGTTCCAAGACAAGAATTCTATGATGAATTATATTCTATCCATTTTTGTTTTGATACTAAAATCGATGAATGCCAGGCTGTTGACATTTTTAACCTTATATCAGAAGTTTCTTATATTCATGGTTATGATAAATCTGTTGTTCAAAACCATTATGAAGATGCTCTAATTTTTTATAAATATGATAATGAAATTGAAAAGAAAGACCCATAAATGTGTGAGGTGTGTGATATGGCACAATCTGATCAACAGATTCAGGAATGCATTTAGTCCATTATCTTTGAAAAACCGGATCCAATGTATGATAGTTATCCATTTGAAGATAGCATGGAAAAGGAGGTTCAACTTGTTGACATTATTGATGATACTGTCCAAAAACTTCCGGAGCAAATTCAGGCTGATCCTGATGTATTTTATTTCCAATTCTTGCTTGATATTCATGGAACAAAATATTCTTATGGACAACCTATCTTTTTCATAAAACTGGAAGACGTAACTTTTGGAAATTTTTATGATCCAGTGGCAGATTATTTAGATTCAACACTAAATTATAAATCTGTTATCTTAGAGACACCATTTGATGAAAGTGAGTACAAGTTTCTAGATCTTTGCTCTTCATGTTTTCCAATATTTCTGATTATACATATATTCGGAGTTGGAAGCAAGTTTTGGTGGGTTGATGAAATTTTTTCCTGGTTACATTGGAAATGGGATTACAATTTGATTCAATAAACAGAAGGTTCCTCAAATACTTTTACAGTCTTGGAAGGAAAGAGATTTGAACTTCATTGTATATACTGGTGTGTGAAGGATTGAATAAAGACTCCATATCCCAATGGATGTTTTGCAGAGTAGCAGATAGGTTCAGTTAAATGGCAGAAGGCACTGATCTACAGGTTCTTGAAGCCTCACAAGGAGGACTTCATCCCACAGCAGGAGACAAATGTTATAGCTAGATTTTGTTTTCTGTTTCAGACTATATGCTTTATTTTCAAAACATGGTTTTCTTATTTCTTTTAATATTTTGAGCTTGGTTTTTGAGGTATTTCAATAGTGACCATATTTTTATTTTTGATTTTATAGTTTTCCTTTTAAATTTACTTTACTTAGTTGTTTTCATAGTTTTAATGGGCTTATTAGGTGTATATATTTCTGAAAGGTTGGAAAGAGATATCATAAGGTTTAATCAAAGTTTGATTACATAATTTAACCCTTTTTATTTAAGCCTTTTTTCAAAAAACATTAATCATAGATTCTTGTAGCACAAAGGCAGAAATCATGAACTAGAGCGCTACAAGAAACTCGTGGCCTTTAAAAAATTGTAAGTTTGCTTGTGAGCTTTCAAAATTGAAAATGATGTGAGTTATCACATCTGTAAAAGGAGAATGATACATGTATAAGCTTTACTAATCATTTTGACAAGTGTACAAGTTAAGACAAGGATGATTTAGGCAAGTTGCAGCTGTCTGGAATTTGGAAAATGGAGATCCTTTAAACAATAATAATAGTGCACAATGGGAGTAATTCGAAGATAGTTATGAATTCCTTGAATGTATGAGAGCTTATAGAGATCATGCTTATACCTGATAGTTTGTGGTTGGAAGAGATTGTGAGGAAGGTGGTTACAGGTTTAGGGTTTTCAAAGTTAATGACTGGTGCAGTCGTGGAAGTTGAAGACAAAGCTACGGAGGTTGTTGGACACCTGGGAAGACAAGATAGCGTATTTTTAGCAAATGAAACCATTATTACGACAGTTATGCAACCGATTGCTGACATCATTCACAAATCCGGGTTTGCATTAACAAAAGATTAGTTCATGGGTGTTGATTAAGAAATTACAAGCTTGGGAACCCGATTTTTCTCAATTGCTAGTTCATTATGTTAGTGGAATGTTTTTCGAAATAACTATCAATTTTTTTAGAAAAAATTCATATATAGGGTTCTCATCCTCTAATCTAATGTTGAAATAAGATACTTTCGAAATAGTTTTGACTATTTTCTGAAGGAGAAACAATTAGGGTTCTGTAAAAAAAATGAAGAGAAGTGGCAAGACAAACAGGGCTGAGCCTTTAGACATGACATGGGCTAAAACCTTTCCTGACTGTGCAAAATTGTTTCAAGAAGCAGGTTGGTTTCAATATTTTGAAAAAATTAATGGTTATCATTCAGAAGTTTCTTATGGATTCGCTCAAGGATTAGAGAAGACACAGTCATGTTTAATACCCTAAAAATTGAATTAACTAGAGAATTGATAGCAGCCAGACTGTAGATACTTTGAATGTAATATTAGATGTGTCTAATATCCATGGCCGTGATAACTTTGTTGCTCAAAACCATAATGAAAATATGCCATTTTTTTTGGGATATAAAGAAATACTACATCCATTCTTTCAGTCCTCATTAGTTGAGTAGCACTCTTCAGAAATCAGTCAGCTTGATTTAGTGGAAGATATAAAGCAGGATAACCTCAACAGAGTCGAATATTTTATACATTTTTCTCTTATTGCATTATCTCATGGAGTATTGAGAATTGAGGACACACATTTGCAGTCTTTTCTTTTTGAACAACATGAAGTAATAATTTTGCATGACTTTCATATTCCCGTGGCTTCTAGGATGGAATTGTATTTTTCAAAGGTTTCTAATGCTCCAACTTTTGGCATACTTCCTATTTCTAGGCATAAGTATCAGCTGCCTACAGACTCTTTATTGCCTTTATCACATCTTTTGTGGGTCTTTTCAAATAGTAGCATGCATGGAATTATGATTCTCAGTCAAATGGTTTATTGGCTTCATTGGAAGTATGATTACACTTGATTGGGTTGTTTCCTCCGATTAGAAGTAGGAGTAAATAGTAGAATAAGCTCGATATACGAGCATGTAGATTCTTTTCAGTATGTTGGTTTGTAGCAGTATTTTGTCATTTCATAGGTATGTGTTCAGAGTTTGAGAAAGTTGCATAGATTTGGTAAATGACTCCATCACCCAATGAATAAGGCACAAGGTCTACAGGTTCTTGAAGCCTCATAAGGAGGAATTCATCCCGCAGCAAGAGCCATATGTTATAACTAGATCGTGTTCTTAGTTTATCTGTTCTTTTTGTCCTAATTTTCAATCGTTGGTTTAAAATGATTTTACATTTTATGTTGATTTTAAGAAATTTTGACAATCAGTCATTTTTGTTGGATTTAATGCTTTTAATGGTTGAATTATTTCATTAATTTAGTTTTAAGGTTTGTCGTTTGGGATTATTAGTTAATATGTATATCTTTAAGCTTTCAAAAACTTATAATAAAATTTTATTCCAAGTTTTGTTTTATAATCTAATGCTCATTTTGAGTCCTTTGTCAAATATTTTCATGAGGAGATTCCTGTAGCAGCTATGTTTTTCCTGTTTTTGTCATTATCGTTGGGAGCAGATTATGAGGTGATGGAAATGAATTCTAGAAAACAAAAATATGTTTGTTTCCATAACAGAATCATTCACAAAAACCTCTCTCATTTTTTCAACAGCTATTATCGTTTGAGATATTCGAATTCATCTTTGTGGCCTATTTTTAGGGTTTGAATTATTTAATAATTTCTTCTTTTAGTCACAAATTTCCAGCACGTATTCTGATCAATTGAAGGGGAATTTTTAAAAACCAATAGAATTTTTTTTTCATTACAGACTCATTTAAAAAAACCTCTCTTAGTTTTTGCACAGGTGTCCTGGATCAAGAGATATGAAGGCATCTTTGAGACCCAAATTTTCAGAAATTCGCCAAATTTCCCCAAATCCGATTTGTTGTTTTTGGGTTAATTATCTTTAAATATTTTGAGTTATCATGTAACTAATTGATGTAACTGTTTCAAATTTCGACCTAGAAGGTAGTTATGGAACTACTTTACCTTTGTAATGATAAAAGGAAGACAAGCATATAGTTTTGGGGTTGGATTTTCACTCAAGGAGAGGCTTTTGGAGCTTTGATTTCTCAAGCTAGCATTTATAACTCTTATGTAAGTGGATGACTATTATTGATTATATATAAACTGATAATCCCTTTTACCTGTCATGCTTTTTCATTTCTGATCTGGTTGATTGCTCAGTCTACAATTTCATTTCCCATTTAAAGGTTTATTCATGTAAATGCTTGTAGCCTGTGGGTGGAATTAGTATTTCATGTGTAATGTTTATGGCTTATTGGGATGTGTTTGATCCCCAGTTTATCCAACTTGAATGATTCAGTTTTGTATTAGCTTGTGGATGTTTATTTCCTCCTTGCTGATGAAGTTTTTAAAACCAAAACCCTACAAACCAATTTTATTCTTTTTCATTTTGAGATTGTGTTAGCTTGTTCTTGTGGTAGCCTAGGAACAATTTCTAGCACTAACACTGTGCATATCCTTTTTCTACAAGGCTCTCTTTGTATTTTTTAAGTGATCCATATGCTTTATACTTGTTCTTATATATCCACTTGCATTCAATAGATTTGGTTCCAATTGGAGGGTCTACCAACCTCCAAGTTCCATCTTTTATGAGAGCATCATACTCTCTTTGCGTTGCACTTTTCCATACATCACTAGTTACTACTTCTTGAAAAGATGCAAGTTCATCAAAAGCATAAAAGTTTAATTCACAATCTAATGTGACAAAATTATCATAGGCTTTTTGGAAATGTCTTAAACCGTATCGATCTATGAACTTGTTGCTATGGTGTTTCCTATGTTTCTTCTTCAAGAGCAGGTTCTTCATTATCTATGAGACTAAACTTATCCATTCCATTAACAATATCATCAAATTTATGACCTTCTTTTTCATCAACTTGTTCATTAGAATAACTTATTATTATGGAAGAAAATTCCAAAAGTTTACTTGGAACATGAATCCCCCCTTCAAGATTTGGAAGTTCATTATCCCTTTCATGATAGAGTTTTTTAGAATGAAATCTATCAAGATGAGCAAGTATTTTTTATCAATAGCGAGTGCATTTTTCTCAAATTTAAGAAATATAACATCTCTAGAAACAATAAACATATAGTTATCTTCATCATTAAATCTATAAGCTTAGGAAGTATTAAAATATCCCCAAAATATATACTTTTGACTTCTTGCTCCCAATTTATTTCGTGTTTATTTCTTTGTTGCTCAAGTATCAAAGCATAACATGTGGAACCAAAAATTCTAAAATGCATGACAGCTGAGAGATGGCCATGCCACATTTCATAAGGTGTCTTGTTTTGTAGTGTAGCAAAAGGACATCTATTTTTGATGTAGAGAACAAAAAGAACTGCTTCTCCCCAAAACATTGACTTAACATTCTTAACAAACATCATTGATCTTACATATTCAACAATGTCCTATTCATATGTTCTTCCACACCATTTTGTTGTGGATTATAAGGAAGAGTGGTTTGATGTTTAATACCATTCTCCTGCAAAAAAAATTCAAAATCTTGAGATGTGTATTCCCCACCATTATCAGTTCTAAGGGTTCCATTATTGAGTTGAGTTTCATTTTTAATCCACGCATGAAAATTTATAAATGTATCAAAATCTTGAGATTTTACTTTTAATAAACAAACTCAACACATCCTTGTAAATTCATCAATAAAAGTTTTATATATTTCTTACCATTTGTTGATGGAACATGCATGGGCCCACATAAATCTGAGTGAATAAGACCAAGCTTTCTTGAAGCTTCAAACATAGAATCATGAAAAGGTTGTTTACTGTGCTTGCCTAAAATACAAGAATCACATTGGGAAAGTTGCCTTGGAATAGTAGAAATCCCTTGAACTCCTTTATGTTTCATAATTCTAAGACAATCATAATTAATATGACCAAATCTAGCATGCCATAACAAGATGGAAGACAAATTATCATTATGTCGCTCTAAATTTGCATAATTTTGTGAGTTGGATGAGGTACCAATCATTTTTTTTTAAAATCATCTTCCACTCTAGTCATTACAATCACATTATCATAATCTCTTCTAATCTCAATGATACCATCAAACATATGTATTGAGTGACCTTGTTGTCTAATTTGCATAAGAGAGATTAAGTTTCTCTTCAATTGTGGAACATAAAAAACATTAGAAAGTATGTAATCGACAAGTATTGATAGTTTAATTCTAACGGATCCAATTCCTGAAGGTTTTAACTGAGACTTGTCTGCCAAATGTACTACTGTTATACCAAAATCCAGTCACCACCATGTGATAAGACCTTTGACTTACATACTTGCCCTTGATCCTAGCACTTGGAGTGGAAACCCATGTTATTTGTCAATCTTTCATGAAAATACTCAGCATCATGCTTTCCTCGTTATCCATGAGCGGTACCTTCCTCGCACTGCCTGTATCATGTCTACCATAAGCGGTGCCACCGCTTATAGCCTTTGGTCCATTAGCATTTTTAACTTGAATCGCTCTATCATAAGAGGCAAAAGGCGGTAGCCTAGGTAAAATGGGAAAAAAGAGAGGTTTCTCAAGGCTTCTAGATCATGAGCCTCGTGTCCTTTCTTATCCCTAACATTGTGGGTCAATTGAACTCGAGATCCCCCTTCATAGGATCTTAGAGGCCACCTCATCCACAAATCTCTCAACCATTCCTATCCATTGAGCCTTATAAATACAAGCTCATGTCCATGGTTGAGGGGGATAACTATATAGGTATTGTTATGCTGTTGGATTGACCACTTGGCCCAAGCCATTGAAGAGCATAGAGACTAAAGTCGGAGCTTATGGGGATGAAGTGTTGGTTTCATGGAGATGCATGTCGACACTAAGGCTTAATTGGTTGTAAACTTCTCCATTCATCTTAATGCAAAGCTGATTTCCATCTCACATTACTGTTGTTGTTGATTTCACATGTAAATGTTGTTGGATTCCTTAGTCACTGACATGGATGAATAGATTATGTTCTGGTAGCTTTGATGTGTTTGTGTGTTTAATCTGATTGCAGGTACACAAGTTTACTATCGAAGCGACATTCCAAGTATCTACGACATCTAGGGAGGGTCTTCATCCTTTGTCGTTCATTTGTTCTGGATCTGAACCATTCAAACTAGAGGAATAGCTTCCGTCCACAGAAGGTGAAATATTCTTGCTTACAAATCTGGCGACTCTAGTGGGGAATGAATATATGTATTAGTTGATCTAATATTCCTCGGTTCTTCAACTCTTGTCTGAATCCAGGCTCCTTCTCCAACTTCCTTCAGTCAGATCTGCTATCTGACTCAGTGGATTTTGGTTTGAAACTTCCAGATCTGTCTAGATCTGAATTATTTTGACCTCTTATGCTCTTTTTTACTCTCAATCTATCAGTTTTTACCCTAATCTGGTCTTTTTTTGACTTGATCTATCGTTCTCTTTATGTTTTGGATTTTTACAAGGAACCACGCTTATGCAATTGGTGAGAAGCAGTGCCATCACCTGAACCTAGCTAGCAGCCCATGGTGCCACCGCCTGAGTCAGGCTGGCGAGAAGCGGTGCTGGTCCAGAACCTGTCTGTCAAGATCTGTCCAAAGTGGTGCTAGGTAGGCATCATTCCAAGACCTCTTCTTCTCACCTTTTGTAAAAAAAAATTGAGTGGATTTGCTTTCAGCCCTGCACTGTTAGGCTTGTGTGTCAAAATTTGATGCTTGTGGTTTGAAATTTTATGGTTTAAAGATTGGTTTGATTGGAAAATTCAAAAGCTAGATTAGGCTTATTGATTGTTCATTCACTTTGGTGCTTGTTGGTTGTGATTGTGAAAGGACTTCTTGTTTTTTAAAAGCTTAGGGTGTTAGTAAGATCTCTTTAAATCTCTATGATATAGACTGAAAGAAAAAAAAATTGATTAGCGTCTAGGTTTCATTTCTTGTTTGCATAGAGAACTTCTTTTTCCTCCTTTAAAAAAGAAAATTTTTGACTGAGATTAGTTTATCATCATTGAGCATTGGACATTATATCTCTGATTAGATTTACAAGCTTTCAGGCTCTTCATGTTCTTTTGTCTCTTATGAATTTAGTACTATCTCATCAAAATAAAAAATATGGTAGTTTTAAGTTAGATTTGCCTATGTTTTAAGAAAATTGAAGATAGAGTGCATTTTCATGTAGTGTGCTTCTTGTTTTTCTTTTAGGAAAAGAGACTCTTCCCCTTCTTATTTCTTTCAGAAAAGAAAAATCAGTTTGGAAAGTGTTGCTTGTCTTTGATTTTGTGTTCAAGATTGTTGTTTGGAAATATTTTTGGTTTTGAAACAAAAGAAAACACTCTCTTTCCCTCCCGTAAGTAGGCATACTGAATGGTAAAGTGAAATATTTTGCATAAGCATACTGCATGGTTTTGCTTTTCTGTCAAAACACCATGCATTCACCTAACCATCCACTTTAAAATTAACAGTAGTTATAGGTTAAAATTACATAGTAATTGGAGTGATAGGTTAGAGACGTGTTCGAGCGTCGTTAAGCGTAAAAGCTATCGTTATTTGTTTGCATTACATCTCGGGACTCGCGTGGTTCTTCCATGTACCGTTGATATATCGAATGACCTTTCACGTACCCTTGAGGTATATAGAAAGGTACTTCATGTACTCTATTGTATATCAAAATGCCCCTTATGTACGGTTATGCATTAGACAACACTACTACCGATTCGAGCTCCCACATACCTTGAGTATATCGGGAGACCCCACTAGGATACCTTATCTATTTGAGAAAAGCCCTTTGGCCTTCTTGCTTGGATCCATACACTGAAAACAGCATTTGGGGAGATTACTACGCATGTACCCTCAAGGTTTATTGCGAGTGTCACCTTCTTGACAATCTTGGTGAGATACCTGACTATCTAAACTCCTCCTATCATTTTAAGTGTGCTTATTTGACCTATAGCTTTTGTAGGGAAACTTTTTGGTGTGTTTTCTAGTTTTTCAGACCCTAGGTTAGACAGGAACTATAGAAACTAGCAGAATTAAGATAGTCCAGAAGAGTATGGAGCTTCCCACCCGATTTTATTCCTAGTTCAGGAGACAATCCAATGGAATCTATCGACCAAGGAGCTGCTACCACCTCCCAGGTGGGAGATAATGTGGTTGCAGAAAGTGGAGGACCATATTCTTCGCACTCGCCTCTCTTGGTCCAACAACCTTCTCAGGGAAATACTTCTTTCCATTCTCCCATAGAAGGTCGTGTTGATGATACCACCCATCCTGATTATGGTCCCAATGCTCCATTTTGGGACACCCCTGTAGGACAGGCCATTGCCTCATTTGGCACCCATTTAAAATCTTCTGAAGATGAAGAAGAACATAGGAAATACCATGCTACCATTCTCCATGCACAGGAGATTAACAGGAAAATAGATGACCTATTAGGCACACCACCATCACGTTCCACTTCTGTTCCTATGGGATACCGTTCACTTGCTGATTCTATGAGACCCATTGAACCAATTATAGATCGCACGGTAACACCACACAACCCAGGTCAAAATCCCAACCCCACCACCTCCCATGTTATGTATGTTCCCAATCTTCCCAGGTCTTCTGCACCTAGGACCCAACCTTCAATTCCCGTGTCATCGTTACCTTTTAGTGTCGGGGGGAAACCCCCGGCATGACCTACGTTGTCTGGCACTGAAATTGTACCTAGTCAAGGACAGACCTCTAATATAGAACCATCTATAGTTTATGTCTCTCCCACCCACACTAATGTGGTTAATCCCCCATCCAGTTCAGGTTAGCCCTTGGGGGCACAACCTGTAACTAGTCAATATTCTGGAGGTTATGGTTATCAAATAACTGTAGGAAACATTAATCATCCACCTAATCCTACAGGAATGCCTTGTGCTGGAATTCCATACCCTAGTAATAATTTTACACCATGGGGGAAACCTAACTGGACTTACATGCCAGCTATGGGGGGGATACCTATACATACTACAGGAGGTGCTGGAGGACCCCCTTATGGAGGTCCTCCCCCTGGGGGGCCCAATGGTCCCGGAGGACCTGGTGGTTTTCCTCCTCATAGTCCTAGTGGTCCTGGGGGCCTGATGTATTTCCCACTAATGGCCCCAGAGGGTCTGGTGGCCCTCCTCCTAGCAGTTCTGGAGGCTCTGGCGGTTTACCCCCCAGCAGCCCTGGAGGTTCTGGTGGTCCTGGTGGTCTTGGTGGTACCAATGGTTCTTGTAGTCCCAGAGGCCCCAGTGTTCCTCCTCCTGGAGGCCCTAGTGGTCCTAACAGTCTTGATCCCAAAAATCAACCCCCTATGGGCGTATTTCTGTTAGTTCTTCGTCACAGCAACCTGTCTATCAGTCCACTTACGGTCCTACTGGTAATTATATTCCATATCAATATTACTAGTATGTGCAACCCAACCGTCAGTTACCTTTCCTAGCAACTTTGGACTTGCCTGATGTGTCCAAGTTGATTAATAACCCCATTCGACACAATCCCTCGTGGCCTCCCATTCTGGTAAAGTTACCATCGGACATCCAAAATTTTGATGGGAAGCAGGGAGATGATCCAAAAAACCATGTCATGAAATTCCATTTGTGGTGTTCTTTAGACTCCCTCATGGATGATTTAGTTTGGTTACGACTTTTTCAACGAACTTTGACCGGTACAGCCGTGAAGTGGTACATTGAACTCCCACAACATTCGTTTATGGATTTTGGCTCATTGGCAACCGTATTTCTTACACACTTTCAGCTCCCTATTCATTATGAAATGGGTACTGATCTCTTAACTTCTCTACAATAGAACACCTCCACCCACATATCCGATCATATTCATGAATGGAGAAGGCAGAGAAGGCTTATTAAGGCCCCTATTTTGGATTAGTTATTAGCTGATTGGTTTACCAAATCTTTGTTTCCTCCAATTGCTCGAGACATGGCTATGAGCGGTGTCGTTACTGAAGAGCGGGCTATTAGTTGAGACCAGTATCTAGACTTGGTCTATTCCCATTCTGGAACTCTTTATGACCTGATCATTAGAGGAAATTTGGGGTCTAAAATGGGCCTTATAAAAAACTGTGCCATGGATGAGCTGGATTGAGTTGAATTTTTAAACCAATAGAATTTCAATATCTTTGGTCAACCATTATGGTTGAGATGGACACAAAATGCTTATGTGTCATATTTTTATTTGACAATAGCTAACTCCATATCAACCTCGCCTTGGTTAAGTTCTTGAAAAGATCACCTCGAAATAAGATAAATAAACTTTAACTAATACATATAGAATATTTTATTTGATCACTACTTCCAACTCCTCTAAAACATAACCTTCTCATTAATCAAAATTGTAGTGGAAGCATTTTGAAATACTAAAAACATTTATTAATCAATTAAAAAAAAAATGAATAATATTTAATTTTAAATAGACTTATCTTGAAATACTAAATAAAAGATATTTCGTATTTTTAATATTATTAAATAATATTTAAAAAATAAATATATTTAATTATTACATCCAAAAATAAATAAAACATTTAAATACTAACAAAATAAAAAATAAAAACTATTTTTAATGTTACTAAAATATAATAAAATTTTATTTTACTTTTTTTCTCTCTTACCTACCTACCCATTAAACCACAATTTTTTTTATATTAATATAAAAATAATATGAATATACATAGTTTATTGTTTTTTTATTTTATGTGATGTAATATTTTTTATATGAATTAATATAAAATTTATATTAAAAAATAACACTGATTTTTTTTTTTTAATACTATTATAATTATATTTTTCGTTATAAATGAATATATTTGAGTTTTACATTTATTAAATATATAAAAAGTAGTGGTCAACTCATTTTAAAAAAATAATAATATAAAATTCAAAAGTTTCCTATCATTTATTATGTGTGCACAAGAATCTAAATATTTCATTAATATTTTTAACCAATATCTCTTAACTCGACATTAACTCAATATAGTTGTCAACTACCATTAATGAGATGATTTAGGTTGACTTTCATTAGATTTTCATTAGATTTAATCTGACATGGCATATTTTTAGTGTGATGTGGCTTTTTTTATTATTTTCCTTAGGAGGTCCATTTTAGACCCCAAATTTCGTCTAATGTCTGCAAGCTCCTCACCCAAGCACCGATCCAGCCAAGCCACCAACAGAAGTACCTATTGATGGGATTGTTGGTTCAATCCAGTCCTCGTCAGCAACAAAACCTACCAAGCAACACCAGACTACCAACCCTACTCCTTCGACTCCTAAGGTTTCCACCGAGGTCAATTCTATTCAAAGTACTCAAACCTCGGGAAATAATAAAAAGAAGGGTAAAAATAAGAATAAAAGACCCAAAAACCAACAGGAGAATCCAAGACCAACCAACAATGATAATGATAAAGGGAAAATAAAGGCAAAATATCCATGTCTGCTATGCGGAGGTTACCATTTCTCAAAAGAGTGTCCCCATCGGGACGAAATCTCCCAATTTCTAAAATCAAATCCCGCACCCACAGTACTCACGAATCCTTTTCCCTCTCAACAACAACTAATAGACCACATGTCTAATCAGGGTAACTCTAGTTCGTCAGAGGAAATTCGTATGATGTCCTCGAATACCATTAATCTACAAACTAGTAGCCATAATTATGACAAACCTGTAGATAAGAAAGAAGATCATTCTTATTTAGGGAAAGCTCCCTCTACTAGTTCTCCTGAATCCTCGTCTACTGTCCCCCTATCCATCAAGAAGACTACTCTCGACATGATTTTGCGTCCACCCAAGAGCACTCTTAGGAAGGTTGTCTTTAACCCCAATGCCCGAGCTGCTCAATTTTATAATGTAGTTGAAGATCTCGCTCGGGCACCTTGTGCAATGTCTACCTTAGAAGTACTCCAAAGTTGCCTACACGACGCAAAAACTTGTTGACAGCATTAGGAGCTTTAGACCCGGATAATACTAATTTGATTCATTTCAATGTTGAGAACTATAACTCTAGGTTACCTCATAAACCTGCTTTTCAGATCATTACAAAAGTAGTTGGAAAGAAAGTTTTTTGAACAGTTCTAGATTAAGGAGCTTCGACCTCGGTTTTGTCTCTGTCTTGTTGGAAAGCTCTTGGCTCTACCGAGCTTGTAACATCACCTATGACTCTCAAGGCCTTTAACGGGCGGGGTTTCCAGCCCCATGGTCTCATATCATCCCTAGCGATCGAGCTTGGGGGAAAAATCATTTCCATTCAAGTAGAAGTGGTAGATGCCCCGTTAGATTACAACCTCCTTCTAGAAAGAAATTAGTTCTACGCCATGACTATTGTCGCTTCAACAGTATTTTGAATAGTCCAATTTCCACATCTAGGGAGAATTGTTACCATTGAATAGCTTGATTTCTGTACGTTAGATGTTACTACCTTTACGGCTAATAACATCCCCATGTTAGGCCAGTCTCCTCCTCCTTACCAGTCAATTGGGGTAGGCATGTTGAAGGATTCATCCCTTATGGGGATTTTTCCATCCACTCCTCCTAACACAGATACCGTGACAGTCCACATGATCACCTCATTTGATTGTGAGACTAAGGGTAAACAAGTTGTTGAGTCCACCTCATTGAGTTCACACGAAGCAATGTATGACACCATTCAAACCTTTTCCGATGATCACACTGATGACCTTCATCTAGTGGCTTCAGATCCTTACCATTTACCGTACTAGTTAGAACCTTCTCTTCCTATTCTATATTATCTCTCTAAGGATTTTCCTTTCGATGAGTCCATTATCGAGATCATGAATACAGAGGAGTCCATTTGGGAGGATCACCATCATAGATCCATGTTCCTCCCCAAGACCAGTGTGGTTCACCATGATTATGCACCCTTGTTTCCTACTGATATTGTCAACGTCCCCCAAAGTCCTATATTGTTACAAAACACAGATTCTGAAGGAAACCTTTGCAACATTACTCAGATGAATCCAATTGACATATCAGACAAGCCTGATACCATCGAGCATGTTCATGTTGGGCAGAACTGCTCAGCAAATGAATCTTAAGCATACAAGGCACTTTTCAAAGAATTCTGTGATATTTTTTCCTAGTCCTATGAAGAGATGCCGAGGATTGACCCATCCATTGTGGTCCATGAGATTAAAATCTATCCCACGACTAAACCTATCAGGAAAAAACTAAGGCAAGTCCATCCTCAGAAGGCCGCAGCTATTAAAGCTGAAATTGAGAAACTTCTCAAAGCTGGGTTTATTTATCCTATACCCCTGACGGAATGGGTATTGAACGTTGTCCCTGTCAATAAAAAGTAGGGCACCATTAGAGTCTGTATCGACTTTAGGGATTTGAATAAATCTTTTCCCAAGGACAACTTTCCTACTCCGCACATCGATTAGATTATCGACAACTGTGCGGGAAGTGTCATCTTCTCATTTATGGATGGCTTCTCTGGCTATCATCAGATTGCGATATTACCCATTGATCAGCATAAGATGGAATTAATTTTCCCATGGGGAACCTTTGAATATAAGAAGTTACCTTTTGTCTTGAAAAATGTTAGAGCCACGTTCCAGCGTGCGATGTCCTATGTGTTTCACAATATTAAACATATTGTTGAACCGTACCTTGATGACCTCCCCGCTCATTCACAGCGACGGGAGGACCACCCTGGTCATCTTAGAGATATATTCCTGAGATGTCGTCATTATAATATACGGCTCAATCTGCATAAATGTGTTTTTTGCATTGAGATGGGAGGTCTTCTAGGTTTTGTGGTATCCAAAGATGGCATCTGGATTGATCCTCTGAAAATTGCCACCATTTTAGCTCTACCAACCCTAACTAATCTCCTTGAACTCCAAAGTTTGCAAGGGAGGGAAAAATTTCTCCGTCATTTTGTGTGCAATTTCGCAGAGAAAACGCACGGTTATATGTGTCTCCTGTAGGAGAACACCCCGTTCTTCTGGGATGACCAAGCCCAACGCACCTTTGATATTCTTAAACATGCTCTGACCCATTCACCTGTGATACACCCCCCGGATTATTCAAAGGATTTTCTCTTGTATATTGCTGCCTCCACTACTACCATCGCTATGGTTTTTGTGCAGGAAAATACCAACGGTCAGGAGCACATGATTTACTATTCTAGTAAGAATCTCATGGATTCCAAAACTTGCTATTCACATGTGGAAAATTTAGCATTAGCCACGGTCATTGCTGTACAAAAATTTCGTCACTACATTTTGCTCCGCACAAACACTGTATTGGCATTCCAGAACCCCGATGTATTACATCCTGACTCGTCAGGTGCTCAGGGGCAAGTACTCCTGCTGGATATTCATACTTCAGGAGTTTGATCTGGAATTTGCCAAAGCCACATCAAGGAAATCCTTGGTCTTTGTCGAACTCATGTGTGACCTTCCCGGTGCTTCGACAGAATTTGAGCCCAATGATTCATTTTCGGATGAATTCTTGTTCCTGATTAGCACCATCGATCCATGGTATGGATATTTGCTTGTTTATCTCCAAATACAATGATTTCAGCCGCATTTATCCTGTGACGATCGCCGCCGTATCTGTTACCACGTAAAATACTACCTCATCTTGAATGATACCTTGTATAGACGTGGGATTGATTCTATTCTCCGACGATGCCTCACCCATGAGGAGGCTGAACATGTGTTGAATGATTATCACTCTAGAGCATGTGGAGGTCATTTATCTAGGATGGCTACAGCCCAGAAAATCCTTCATGCTAGCTATTTTTGGCCTTCCATATTCAAATACTGTCATGAGGCTATTAAGAAATTCAAACCTTGTCAACACTTTTATCCCAAAAAGCGCACTCATCCTGCTTTGCTGCACCCCGTCATTGTCATTGGCCCATTTTCCAAATGGGGGATTGAGTTCATGCATTGTAATCCTACCTCAGCCGGGGGGCATGGTTACATCATCGTAGTCGTTGACTATTTCACAAAATGGGCTGAGGCCATGCCTACATATGCAAAAGATGGTAAGACTGCTGCTCTCTTCTTGTTCAATCATATTATAGCTATATTTGGAGTCCCACAGTCCATCATTACTTATCACGGATCCCATTTCTGTAATCAAATGATGGAGGAGCTGAGTGCCAAGCTAGGTTTTCGCCATGAAAACTCTATGCCATATTATCCACAAGCTAAAGGTCACGTAGAGGCCATTAACAAAGTTTTAAAAAATATGCTTCGTCGGATGGTTGGAGATCATAAATCCAACTAGCACCATGTTCTTTTCTCCACTCTTTGGACTTATCAGAATTCTATGAAAAAAACCACTGGTTTCACACCATTCTAGCTTGTCTATGGACTCAAAGCTGTCTTACCAATTCCATGTCAGATTCCATCCTTACAACTTTTCGTTGAACTTCTCCCAGACACTTCCGCAGAGGAAGAAAGATTTTTATACTTGAATAACCTTGACGAGACTCAAAGAGATGTTTCCTTGGCTAATGAGGCACATAATAAACGCGTCAAGGCGCAGTATGATAAATCCATCCATCCTCGTGCCTTTAACGAGGGTGACCTAGTTTTGACTTACGATCAGAGATATGACAAACTAGGGAAGGGTAAGTTCGAGTCCATGTGGTACGGACCTTTTGTCATTTCTAAGGTTTTAGAGAAAGGAGCCTATGAACTCGTTGATTATGATGGAATCCCTTTGGGGCAACCTCGCAATGGGTTGTACCTGAAAAGGTACTATTCCTAGGTCTTTCTTGGATAGTATCTTGTATATATTTATATTGCTTGGCTTTCAGTGGGATTTTAGTATTTTCATAATGGTTTTGATTTTAGTGTCTGCATCTATTTATACCATGTTTTGGTCATGCAGATGGATTTCTATGGATTCACTGATGGTGCTTGCCGCCACACCTTGAATCTTGCCTCAGCTGCTTGGGTTCTCTATTCCTTGGCTGAAGATTTGGTCAGTTCAGGAGCAGTTTGTATAGGTCCCGCTACCAATAACATCGTCGAGTATCTGAGCAGTCATCGGTCTTCTGACTGAAGCTGCCTCCCAAGATGTTCGCAATCTAGTAGTCTTGATGGACTCACAACTTGTGGTTTGTCATCTGAACCATGTCTACACCATTAGAAACCCTGTGCTTCTCCGCCTCTTCCGGAGAGTATGTTTGTTAGAAAGATCATTTGAAACCATCACTTATAGGCACATCCCTAGGGAACATAATGTAGTTGCTGACTCATTTCCTAGTTACATCCTAGACTGGAATATTGCCCATTCATGACATTGAAATCAAACATGGTCCATTGTAAATAAACATTTAAAGACACATAAAACTCATGTAAAATACATTCACCATTTGAGACATATAAACACCAGGTAAAAGTCTGTGTATATATATATATGAACAAGTTTACAAAAAATAGGTCACGGGACCTCATTTGAAGCACATAGACTTTCAGGAAAAAACACCATACAAAATCCTGAAGCTGTCAGCTTTCAGTAGATATCTCATACACACAATGTCTAGTGATGCTCATGGTAGCACATCACTGCCCGGGCTACTCTACGTAGTAGCCTACTAAATCGACCCGGTACTCCCGTTGTAGGTCTCTGATACCTCATAGGGAGGTCATCAATGGAAGCATCTGGGATATCCAAGGTCAACCTCTCTAGTTTTTCCTCTAACTCCCCGATGATATCATCGCCCTATGGTACAAAGCGGGCTCCAGCTTGCCTATCCAATGGGGAGGCTCCCCCAGGTCGCGTTGCTCCAACATCTGCATGAGAATATCCAGGTCTCGTTACTTAACATAAAAAGTATAAAACATCAAAAAATATAAAAACATTTCATCCATTTTAGGGTTTCTTGCTTCTTACCGATGTCGCCCCACTATCCACCAGGTGGGAGCAGTAGGTTAGGATCTCCGCGAAAGTCTGTTCCCACATAAGCATAATCCTCCACCATGAGGATCTGATCGCGGAGCCATCTAAAGAACGGGTCACCGAAATTCACCTTCCCCCTTCCTGTTCCTGTACGAGCCATAATTTGGACCCACCTCAACATATAGGGGTCCCACGCTCTCAAGCTTCTAAAGACCACCTAAGGTCTCATCTGTGGCACCCGCTCGAAGAAATAGCAGGATAAAATGGAACCAAAGCCAAAGTTCTTTAGCTCTCCCTACCGACACTTAGCTAGCTGATATTTGAATATCGAAAGCATGGCTTTGACCTAGTTGAATACCATGGGTGCCATGGCCTCTATGGAATATAACATGCGTGCCCTAGAATCCTGGTGCACACCCTGACTCCCGACCACCCTCTGCATGGTAAATAGGATAGTCTGTAGGGGTCCATCCATCACTGCTCTGATGGGGATTTTATAACCCGATGTCCTCATCCCTGGAACACAGTTATGATCTATCAACTCTTGAGTGGTAAAATCCCCTACCCGAGAACCTATCGGCGAGATGGGAGCACCCCGTCTCGAGAGACAAGTCAAGAAGTAGATGTCCTTTACCTCTACTATCAGAATATGGGCACCAACCTCGAAATGCTGCTACTCTGGATTCCACATCCGAAGTATGTGCTCTAACAACCGCTCATGTGATACCATGCTTGGGGTCCAGAAGAATTTCAGGAGCCCATAGTCTCGTAATGCGGCTATACAACCCGCATTTCTTTCAGCAAAGGCATCATCATTGTCATGTTGTCTTTCTTTCCATATCACCATGATTGAGCAACAAAAACCTACCAAAAAAAATCATAGCACACATTAGAATCATCCCCAATCATTTAAATTCAAAAGAATGATTTATTATTGCTTGTGCTATCAGTTTGAAATCTCCATGCCTGTGCACCATTGGAGACCGTCGGTGGCACCGCCTGTTAGCTTTGTTTTAGGCACGGTTCTAGTGAGGTACCGCGTATCCTAAAAGGGGTATGTGCGATGCCCATTTTCATGGTTTTAGGGCTTTCCATACAAGCCCAAAACCCCACCAAAACTCAAAATGAAGACTATGAAAAGAAAGAGTAGGCCCTTTTAGTTGTTACCTGCAACTGACGACTCCCAAATCTGACGGTGGGAACTCCCAATATCAGCTGCTAAAGATCTGACTAGGAAAGTGCTCCAAATGCTCTCCATTATGGGTAAATAGTAAAATGATTTGATTTTTTACTATTTACATGACTTATATACGCATTTTTAGGGTTTGATATACTATAGTTTTGATTTAAAATCACTTTTTACTCAAAATTTATCTATCGTAATCCCTTAATGTTTGTCATGAGTGCATTTAACACTTGTTTTTGAGTCGATTGCAGGATAGAAGAACCATAGCAAAAAGATTTGGGAGTTTGTTTATGACTTTTTTGTACTTCCATAAAATGGAAAAAGTCGATGAGCGTTTGTTACGACACTTTAGTCACACTCCTTAAACCTAGTATCAAAGGTCCGAGTCCATTTCCGATTCTTTCCAGGCTCGTAAAAAATTGACATTGTGTAAGTAAACCTCATGGAGTCTTCTTTCACTTCTTTTTAGGATCCTTAAACACGAAAAGATCGTTGATTCTGTTTTCGATTCTTTCCAGGCTCGTAAAAATTGACATTGTGTAAAGAAACCTCATGGAGTCCTCTTTATACTCTTTTTAAGCTTCCTAAATACGAAAAGATTGTCAAGCGATCTTGTCTTTTTCACACTCGTTAAAGCATTTGAAGAGTCATCTCTCCGATGGTAGGTTATCTCTTTTTCGGTTCGGATAGACTATTTACGAAAAAGGAACACTCGAGCCAATCACGACTAGAAGAGTTATCTAAGGTATGATTTTACACTTTTTCGGGCCTTAGAGACTAAATCATACGAAAAACGACCCATCTGGAGTCTCCTTCTGTAATCGTTTAGACTCTCTAAACATGAACGATACCGATTTTTCTTTCATTGGACTCGTTAAATTAAACATTGAGAGACCCGTTTTGGGAATGAACCCCTCCTCTCTCATGTTCGTAAAACATATGAGTTTGGACTTGTATTTTGACAAGATATATTGAGTGTTTGTTACCCTCTTTGAACTCGTAAAACCGAAAAGAGGCACTCATCGATCATGATGGGGAAAATGGGAAGGGAATCATTTTGCAAATAAATGGTAGTAGTTTGTCATTACCTTTGAACATGGCACTTGTCTACATGTCATGTCAGTCAATTGGGTATTCAACTGATCTCTGTGACGATCCACTTTCATGAGTCATGACACTCCTTTGAGTCTTTCAAAAGAATGCATTGTCCACTGTCGCATTGTGTGTTTGTCCCGGCCAGTCAAGCTACCAAGTCTTGTGTCGTGCCGCCCGATGTTCAAAGGGAATTTGAAGAAGTCTTACCTCGGCAGTCAACACAGTATTTGTGTCAGTACTTTTGAGTCATTCCTATGGTTACTACATTCACATCATTCCAGAACTATGTTTTGAGTTTCGTGTCGTCGATGTGGGACTCATCATGGCCCTCCTTCGACGAGACTATTCCCGTCGACATCAGCTCATCATCCGAGAAATAGTCTTAGAAACAATACTTAGTACCTTGAGATCTATATGCCTTAATGACAGATTCTCTCGCTCTTGACATAGGTTCGCATCATTAACCTTTGATCGATAGAATCAACTGGGTGTTTGACATCAAGACATCTATTCACACTCAGTAGATTGTACTAGGGTACCTTGGGAATCATTGACATCAATGGTGATCTCCCTCGCACTTGTTAACGGTTCACATCATTGGACGGTAATCAAGTGGTTTCTACCATGTTCGACTTCAGATCATTGTAATCACATGGATAGAATCTTACTTTGTGAAAAACGAGATGAAGACCCTGGGTATTTGTTTAAAGCACTCATTGCTTTTCCCCCAGGTTGCGATGGAGTTTTGTATATCTAGCATGGATCCACATTTGTATGGTCATGGCTATGCTCAAATTTGTGTCTATATGACATAGATCTACATTGTATGTCTGGTAGCTATGTCCAACTTTGAGTCCTCTATCACATGGATCTATGTTGTATTCTAGTAGCCATCCTTGTTTATTCCTCCCATGGATCTTCCTTGTATTGGTCTGTAGCCATGAGTTGGTTACTTGTGTCTATGAGTCAAAAATATTGATGTACTACAGATGCCTACTTGATGACATGCTCCGATCGAGCTGACATTTTCACCTCGTAGCGATGACTTGTTCTCTCAAAGCTCTCATTTATCGTATCCTTCTAAGACTCATGCTTTTGGGGGCATCCTGTTATACCAAAATCCTGCCACCGCCATGTGATAATACCTTTGACTTACATACTTTCCCTTGATCGCAGAACGCGGAGTGGAAACCCATGTTGTTTGTCAATCTTTCATGAAAATACTCAACACCGTGCTTTCCTCATTATCCATGAGTGGTACCTTCCTCGCACCATCTGTATCGTGTTTACCATAAGTGGTGCCACCGCTTATAGCCTTTGGTCCATAAGCATTTTTAACTTGAACCGCTCTATCATAAGAGGAAAAAGGCGGTACCCTGGGTAAAATGGGAAAAAAGAGAGGTTTCTCGAGGCTTCTAGATCATGAGCCTCGTGTCCCGTCTTATCCATAACATTGTGGGTCAGTTGAACTCGAGATCCCCCATCATAGGATCTTAGAGGCCACCTCATCCACAAATATCTCAACCATTCCTATCCATTGAGCCTTATAAATACAATCTCATGTCCATGGTTGGGGGGGAGAACTATAGAGGTATTTTTATGCTATTGGATTGACCACTTGGCCCAAGCCATTGAAGAGCATAGAGAGTAAAGTTGGAGCTTATGGGGACGAAGTGTTGGTTTCATGGAGATGCATGTTGACACTAAGGCTTAATTGGTTGTAAAATCTCCATTAATCTTAATGCAAAGCTGATTTTCATCCCACATTACTGTTGTTGTTGATTTCACATGTAAATGTTGTTGGATTCCTTAGGCACTGACATGGATGAATAGATTATGTTCTGGTATATTTGATGTGTTTTTGTGTTTAATCTGATTGCAGGTACACAGGTTTACTATCGAAGCGGCATTCCAGGTATCTATGACATCCAAGGAGGGTCTTCATCCTTTGTTGTTCATTTGTTCTGGATCTAAACCATTCAGACCAAAGGAACAACTTTTGTTTGTAGAAGGTGAAATATTCCTGCTTACAACTACCCCGTCAATTTGATCGCTCAATGTCTCAAAGAAGTCTTTTATAAATGTCATATGACATGTGGCTTTAGTATCTTATAACCAAATGTCATTCCAAGAAAATTAAGTACTAAAAGCTTCTTCAATTCCAAGATTACAATGTGCAACAACATAATGTGCATATTCAGGAGGGTTACCTTTATCACTTCCTTTATCTTGTATTTTCTCTTTCTTGTTAACAATTTTATCCCAAGAAGTTCTACAATAACTGGTAGTATGACTAGTTTTTCCACATCTATAACATTGTTTCTCTCGTTGATTAAATATTCCCCCCTTCCTCCGTATTTTCCTCTTTGTCTTCTACCTCAACCTCTGCTTCTATTTTCATCCTTTGAAAATTATTCTTTTGATCTATGTCCTTTCTGTGCAAGGCACAAATTTTTTTCATTGGGATTAGACTCCTTCCCAAATGCTTTCTCTCTTTATGCAATTTTCTCAACAAGTTTTTCAAAGTTCATAGCTTTCATCTGGACACTAGCTTGAAGTGATTCTAAATAGTGAGTATAGGAAGCGTAGAAAGCTTTAATAAATGCAGTAAGTTGAATATCAACTTTTATACCAGTTGCATCAATATCACAGAAAACAGCTCTAAATTTCAGAAGCAAGTTTAATTGGATCATTATCTTTTAATTATAAGTTAAATAACTTCATTAATAATTGTATGATTTCAAGCTCAGAATGTAAATTATACAAATATTTTAGTTTCTTTAATGCTTCCCAAGCACTTTTGCTAGAAACTAAATGTCTACTTACTTCTTCACTTACAGGGGAAATGATCAAGGCATAAGACTTCTTGTCCTTGCTTTTCCATAATGCTAACTCTTTGGTATTAGTAGGTGGTACTAACGCACTTTTATCCACTTCATCTATTGCATCTCCATCTTTCTTATCTTCAAAATTCTCATTTTCACAAATTCCATCCCACATGTCATTAAAAATAAGACTATTTTTAACTTTACCAAACCATTCATGGTACTATTTTCTTTACCAAACAAAATTACTCCAACAATTGAAATTAAAGAATTCATTGAAATTTACTATTTAGTAAATTTTTGTGTACAAATTACAGTCTGATATATTATTTTCCTCTCCGCCCATTTTCTTTAAAATATTTTTATCTTCTAAAAATATTTCCCCGGAGGTTTAATAATTCAATTTAAAAAAACCTTGCACCTAAATATAAATGGCGGATTAAAAGCTTTTTTTTCTAAAAAGAACTCCCCAAAGATTTGATAATTAATTTAAAGAAACCATTGCACGTAAATATAAATGGCGTCTCTCGTGCTTCGTTTTTTCTTGAAAAATAAGAAAAATAATTCTTGTAAACAATTACCAAAGTAATTTACGTGCACTCTCCCCTTTATGTGCAGTCTTTCTTCCACAATATTTACTAAGCATGAACCAGATTGTGCCTAGGTGCATGCTGGGGACAACAGTCGACTAATTGAGTCAAGTTCTGTTGTGGTAGAAGCATATAAAAGGGAAAAACAAATAAGGAAACACACTAGGTCGACAAGAAATATACACACAGACAATATGCAGGAATTCGAACCAATTTATTACTTGTGCTCCATCAAAGATGGAGGAATCAAATGATGATCAGAAAGATGTCTATATTACATAATTTACATGCTTATATAGAGGATTCTAAGACATTTGGGTGACTACATGCTACATTCAGTTACAAGAATTTATAATGGTCAGAAGCTCAACCGTCATAGAGCATGTTGGTGTGTTGTATTCGAGGCGGACTTATCGAGGGCGAGCCTGTCGAATGCAAACTTGTCAGCTGAACCTGTTGAGGGAGAACCTGTTGAAGGTGAACCTATCGATTTCTAAGGCAAACCTGTCGGTAGATGGTTGGATCATTCCTCCTTCCTTAAGAAACAATGGTCTCCATTGTGTATTCATTCAGGTGAGGAAACTTGTCGAGGACTTCATTAGCAGAGTACCATTTTCCTTGCGCAGAGAGTTGTCCAACTTTAGCTAATTGAAACAAGGGAATGGATTTCATCCTTGTAAGGTGTATGCGTTGTCTCACAATGGTGTCACAAAGAATAGTTTCCTGAACATATGGATGGATGTCTCCAGGTTTCGTTGTCTGCAAGTCGCTATGTTCCAACAATGGTGCATGGTATGGTCAAAGAAGATATACATTGAAAATTGGATGTAGGCAAAGGCATGCAGGAATGTCAAGCTGAAAAGTGTTTTCTCCAATTTGTTTAATGATACTATATGGACCATATCACAAAGGTTTCATCTTTCTGTATGGACTAGTGAAGCGCTCCTTCTTTAGATGTAACTAGACCTGATCCCTAATTTGGAATGAATGAGGAATATGATGCTTGTCGTGCCGGGCCTTAGATTTTTCATTTGCTCGTTGCAAAATTTCCTTGGCTTGCTTCTGGATGTTGTAGATTTGATCTCTGAACTTCAATGCTTTCTCCACTTCTCATCCTTCAAATTCGGTGTCGTTCAGCCGTGTTGAGAAACTAATTAAGTCAATAGGCGCTGAGGGTTGAAATCCATAACAAATCTCAAATGGACTCTTGCCTCTAGAGCTATGTTGAGCACAATTGTAGTTGTGTTGTATGTATGGAAGGATGTCATCCCATGTTTGAGGATGCTTGTGGTTCTACATGCCAAGCAATTGTACGACTAAGCGATTTACAACTTTCGTATGTCCATCTGTCTGCGGCTGGAAGGCTGTCAACAAAGAAAGTATCGTGTCGAGCTGTTGCCAGAGGGTTTTCCAAAATGTGCTGAAAAATATAGCATCTTTTTTTAAAATAATGGTCGTTGAGAGGCCATAGTGTTCCCACACATGTTCAAAGAAGAACTAAGCAATCTGCTGTGTTGTCCTAGTCTTTTTGCATGGTACGAGTATAGCCATCTTGGAAAATATGTCGAATACTACTAGTATTGTGTCATGTTGATGTTTGGTAGTAGGATATCCCATAAATTAGTCCATAGAAATATATTCCCATGGTTGACTAGGAACTGGAAGGGGTGTATATAGCCCTTGTCATCGATTCAGTAGTTTAGCAATGGCAGAAACCACGCATGATCGAATGTACTTGTTGATGTCAGATTTAAGTGAAGGCTAGTAGAAATACTTTTGGAGGATAACAAGTGTTTTTGCGACTCCAAAATGTCATGCGGTCTTGTTGTAGTGCGCGTCCCAAATGAGCTTTTGTCGATGCTCACCGGTCGGTACACAAAGTTGTCCAAGATTTATAACAAGGTGTCCTTTAGGAAGCAGTGGGCAGTCGACAACTTGTCGGTCTGAAGTAGTCTATAGATTGTAGAAAAATCACAATCTACCGAATACAATTGTGTCCAAGTAGCAGTGTCATAACCCTGCATACTCATCACTGTAGATAGTAGAGTAATGGGTGGTCTGATAAGACAATCAATTGTGACATTGGCTTTTCCTTTCTGATACTTAATTACCAACTGAAATTGTTGTAAGTAACTAATCCACTTGAGTTATCAGGTTGTCTGTAGTTTTGAATGAGTCGGAGCAAACTGTAAAGGCTTATGGTCAGTGAGGATGACCGTTTCCCTGCTAAGAATGTAGTGTCTCCATTGCTTAAGATCTTTCACAATGGCATATAGTTCTTTTTCATACGTCAAGTACCTTCTGACTGTGTCACTGAAATTATTAGAACGAAATGCAACTAGGTGAACTGACTGAGTGATCACTGTGCCGAGGGCATAGTCCAATGCATCTGTCTCAATCCCAAAGGGTAGATGCAGATCAAGAAACACAAGTACTGGTGCAGTACAAATCTTGTTTTTTATTTGTTCAAAAGCTTGTTGTTGTGTCCGTGTCCATTTGAAGACAATTTTCCCATTTCCTTTCATCAATTGATTTAAAGGCCATGCTACACTACTACATTTCGACCAAAAATACGACGGCAGTATTGTCGGATTTTCGACACTTCCCTGTCGCATGTACGACACTATTGATTTTTTTAAGCGTCGGAAACTTTTCATCGGTTATCCGACATCTTTCGAAACCGTCGGTTAAGCGACACCTAAGTATACCGTCGGTTAAATGTAAAGCGTCAGTTAAGCGACAACTTTTTTTCGATGGTAGTGAAATTTTTTTAAGAAAATAACCTTCCTGTCGTCGGTTAAGCGACAGAAGGTCCGTCGGATAAGCGACGGTTATTCAATTTTTTTTTTAAATTACTGTTTAAGAGCTTGACAGACGTCGCTTAAGCAACGGATATATAGAGTAAGCGTCGGATTTTCGACAGAAATAACTGTCACTTAAGCGACGGCAGGGAATTTTTTTTTTTTTTTTTAATTTCAAAATTGGGTATACCCCCGCGGATGAGTATTATTTGTCATTTCTTAAAAAATGTTCCAAGCTCCAGCCAGAGGACTCCATCCAGTTTGGTGGGGGGTTTACTTATAATATCAAGAACAAACTGTAATTATTTTGGCAATACCTACGATCAGTTTCAAGAGTTTATTTTCTTCTAGATGGAAAGCAAAGGGATTTTTGTATGTAGTCATACCTCTATTATTCTTCACAGACTTTGGATCCTTCTTTTCTTTGGAAATTCCAACAACATCAAAGCAAAGGTCAATCATGGATGCTGCAACCTGACACATAATAATAATATATATCAGAAGCGGAAATAACATTAAGACAAAGATACATGATGCTGTGCAAAAGCTTCTCATCCTTGTTGGATACTTAAATAGATACAATTGGATACAGATAATCCGGTGCAACTTTCAATGCTCCAGGATATAAACATTATTGAAAGGCCTCAGATACAGGCACGATAAGGCTAAACTTGAGTTGCAGTGATGAAGCTTACACTTGAGAATTCGGAATTGGATGTACCACAAATCTCAATCAATCTTGTCCTGTCCACTTTTAGCTGCATCCAATATCATCCAGTGAAATGTTACCTCCTGTGAACTAGTGTTGTATAAAAAATGAAGTGCAGGGAAACTGCCATTATTCATGGCCAATAAATCGAACAGCTTAAGATTGTGTAAATAATTGCCTCATTACAAAGAACTCAAAAATCTCAATTGAGTTTATGGTCTTAACCTTGTTCCTTCTTGCACATAAGTAAAATGCCACTGTGGTAAATACAGGATGACTAAAATCAGCACTTGAACGCCGAGGCTAGGGCAAAGCAGCTACAAATCTCTCCTTGTATATGGAAAGTTTTATTCTTGATTAGGCCTCTCTAACAAACCCGCTAATAAACACGATGATACATTTTAAGATTGAGGATAGTGTAACTTCTTTAATTATTTTGTATGCATTGCTTTGTAATCAGGCCTTGAGTTCTATAACAGAACTAAAGTCTGATCGCGCCAAGGAATTGGGCTTTTAGAAGTGCTTGTGCTTCATAGAATATTGAACTTACAAAGATATTGCTCTTTGGGCAGCCCTGATCAACCTCAGACACGCAAATTGGATTCCCAGTTCTCTGATGTCTATCTTTGGCCTGTGATCCAGTAAACAAAAGATAACTCAACGCACGATCAAGAATTCCGCATTGCATAAATTCAGAAATCAAGAAATGAAATATTTGGAAATTTTCAATTACCTGACACCTAGAGCATGTTGCATTGCATTCAAAGATCTTGTGTAGGCCTTCTCTGACATGCCACTGAGCTTAATGGCCTTCTGTCTATCAAAAGGAATCTGCAGTCTACAGCACAAGAAATGGGCCTCTAGTAAATCAAATGAGCACTGCACTGCCATTGCCACCATATAAAAATCCATTTGGGGAAGAGAATAAAAATATTCATGCGGGCCCATCTACAACCAGGTTCAATATGCACATCGAGGTTGAAAATCTCTGGGTTGCATATCTGAGTTTCAACATTTGATATGCCAACAAATTGCCTGGATTGCATATTTGAGTTCCAATATTGGATATGCCAACCAATTGGCTGAACTCCGTCCTTTAGCTTTGCAAATTTTAGGTGCATACCACACCTCGTCTGTGAACTCAATATATGCACCCTCAGACTGCGCAACCTCAAGGCGTGTATCAGATCCAGGCTTAGATGGGTTGATTCAATGCATTGTTATGTATAAACGCACATACAAAGTGTTGATGGATCATACAAATTTCAATTTCAATCTCTTGTCCAATGCATGGCTTGTGATACGATTATTCAAGCCTCTTAATGTTTCTGTGGCACTTCCTTACATAAATGTTTTCTTTCATATCTCCAAATAATACTTTATATGGGGGTGTAAGCTGAACCAGTTCATTTGAATCATCTGACAAATTATGGAATCAATAAACTTCTAAATAGTCTGTACTTGGACAGGTATCCATCAATAATATTTTCTCTGAACATTGAGAAAATGTTAGTTTAACAATTCTATTGTTCACATTTCCAAGTTTCATAATTCATACCTTTAAACTCTATATAACCAATAATTTAGAAGGTGAAAAGGACTCAGGAGACAGTATGCCAAACCGACATAATTTTCCAGAAAAATAAACTACTGAGAAATAGCAACAGAAATAACCTACCTGAATAGATGGCTGTAAAAAGCCTATAATGATATAATTACCAGATGACCTTGATGACCTTAAAGCAATGAAAAATTACAATGGCTACCAAATGGCCTGAATAACATTACTCTTAAAATTTCAGAATAAAAATATGCCTAGCCAACTAGATTTTTGAAAGAGAATGTTTACAATGACCTTGTAAACACTAGAGTTCTTGTCAAATCTTCAGAACAAAGTGTGTTAAGGTCTTAAATTTTAAGAGAGCAAACTGCAACTCAATGACTATAACAAAATACTGAAGTTCATGTACAAACCATTAGAGGAACCATGAATCAATGAGTTTTGAAACATATGGTAGATCAGAAATAAAATACATTAGTGAACATCAGATACCATTGGAAGAAAAAGAACTTTGTATGTTTGAGAGTACACATCCTTACAAAATGAATGCATAGAAGATGAATATGGAGTGATAATCAAAGAGTATGTGGGACATTAAAATTTAAAAAGTTTTAAGATGCAGAATAATTAAGATGTCCTTACCATGTTTATAGAGGTGGTTTTCCCAACACCATTGGGTCCAAGCATACCAAAACACTCTCCTCATGGAATAGCAAGTGACATACCATGAACTGCATACTTCTCAGAGTTACCATCATTTCCTGAATACGCCTTCTTTAGGTTATCACAAATTATGGCATGGGATTGGGAGCATTCTTGGAGCAACTTCTCAACCAGTTCCCTCTGAAAGGAGACAAAAAGAAAAGTATGAGAGATTGAGCTCAAATTCTATGGAGAAGATGTTCCAAATAAAA
>LPNX010036689.1:0-35404 GCA_001517045.1 Pseudotsuga menziesii
CAAGGTGACAACCTTGACTCGAGACTTGCCCCCAAGGACACACCGAGTGGCTTGAAGATTTCTGCCACGTGATCCAGGTGTGTGAAAAGGCGGCAACAGATGGGTCAGTGGTTGCTATGGTGGAGCCATAATGGTTACACTGAGTCTATAGGTTGACTTCTTCATATAACATTGTCATCAAGTGATGGAAACTAGCCTCTATAGGTGGGGCCACAGCAAGATCTGTGGGAGAAATATCTACGAGCTGGTGGGGGAAAGGGTTGGGTTACGACCATCCCTTGGTGTGGTAGTGGGTTTTGGAGAACCATATGCAGAGGACCTAGTGGTTCTAGGTTTGGTAGAGTCAGATCAATTGCATTGGGATCACGTTGAGTGTCATTCTATAGAAGCTGTTGGACACAAGCCATGTGAGTACACAAATGGGTGTAGTCACCATCAGTGTTGCAAATAGAACATAGATGGTTAGTCCATAATTGTGGGTTCTTCCGAGGTTGATTGGGACATTGGGGATTCTATGCAGGATTGTCGACACTGTTATTGTTGGGAGGATTGGACTGTTGGCCGTCTCATTGGGCCTGATTATTGCCTTGGTTTTTTCCTCACTTTTTCTTACCTTTCCCTTGATGGTTATTATGGGAATGTTTGTTTGAAAAGTTTTGTTGAGCATAAACATGTCCTATAGAGACTGGAGGAGTTGTGTTCGGAGCCAGAATGGGTTGCACAAGTGGTGCATAATAGTCTGAGGGAGCTGGAGGGGATGGAAACTCGGATATTGGAAAGAACATGATTGTGACAAATAGGTTGGCCCATGGACATGATGAAATGGTGTAGGAGTTCCATATGAGGAGGTCTCTCTAGACTGAGCCATCATCCGTGAGTAGTTGGGGGTGAAGTTGGGTTGGGAAACAAGTTGGAAATTACCCGTGTGTTGTGGCATCATAGGAGAGGATGCGTAGAACTGAGAGTGTTGTATGATTGAGCCAATAAATCCATTAGTAGCATGGGATTCCCTCAGTGTGTCACAGTAAGAGGTGTCAGCTCGAGGAGCATTGGGAATGATGGTATATAAATACCCAGACTAAAAGTATATTAAGTCAAACTACTGAGCCTTTAAGATGGAATCCTCTTTAGATTCAAGTAACTTAGAGGCGACGTCCTTGGAAATGGGTGGGAGTAAGGTTTCCAAAAACTAGTCAAGGAAGATCCTATCATCCAATTGGATCTTTAATAAGCTTTGTCTACATCACCACTCATGGATGTGATCTGTGATGTGGGTAGTTGTATTTTGATGGCAAGATAATAGGATCTCCACTCCCTCATCATATTAGATAGGTAGTTGAAAGTTGTTAACTTTTCATATGCTTAGCTAAGACATCAGTACTTCATTCCATTTTTCATAACAAAAGCATATAAACAGGATCACTGAAAGATAGATAAGCACAACCATACAAAAGGAACACAAAGATTTATCCTGGGAAAACCCTAAAGGGAAAAACCAAGCAAAATCTTCTTCAATATAGATGCCCCAAAAAGATAAAAGATAAAAGATAAAACCAGCAAGGAGATCAAAGCCTGATCCTCCTCCTTATCCAGTTACTTACCTTCTCCACTAATGCACTACACAAGTGAGAGTGTGTGTCTCAAATGAGGAGCACTACACCTCTATTTATATTCATCCATTCACTCATTTCACATGTAGGCTCGAGTTAAATCATGTAGGCTCAAGTTACACATGTAGGCTCAAGTAACCACAGTGGGGTGTTGATGACCCACCTTTACAATTAGAGGGGACTACCTCATGACTCTTATTAGTTCTTTTGATTAGGAGCATCGGGGTACAATGTAATACAGGTGGTTCTCTTGGTAGGACCATCGGGGACAACAAAAAGATACATATAGAATATTCTTTGAAGTTATAATATTTGAACAAAAGTATAGGAGGAACATGCAGGCAAGTAAAGAGAAATCACGGTAAGTGGAATGAGGCAGTTAGATGTACCATTTGGCCACAACACCTGTAAGTGTGAGATAGAACAATCTCAAACTCACAAAGCCATCCACTATGCTATTTGAGGAACACCATTAGTGGCATGACATTATATGGTTCTCGGGGTCCTCACCCACCTTTCCCTCAAAATTTGAGATGTGTGATGGGATCTTTGTAGGCATGGGATGACAGTTTGGTTGACAACTAATGGGGTCAATTGTTAATATTACCAAATATGGAAGGTTAAGATTAGCCATTAGAGGTAATTTAGACCCGAGGTTGGATAGGGATAGAACACAATTGGTTCCAGTGTTTGTAGGAACATAGTTCCCATGCATGGCTTGGGGTGTATGAGGATGATCCCCCATTGTGGGGATAGTCGGGATGGATGTGGAAGGGCCACTTCACCCAGGAAGAACAGGTGGAATGGTAGAAACCACGGTAGTCAGTGTGGGGATGCCACTAATAAGTGGCATGCAAAAAACATCATATGTAATGGTGGTGGGACCAATAGAGGGGATACCCATGATGATGGGTGATATAAATGTAGGACCGCTTCTAACTACCCCTCCATAGAATGGACCTGGATGTCTGCTAGCCATGGGGCTAGATGATGAAGTGAACAAAGTGGGTTCATATTGGTAGGAATCAGAATCAGAATCAGAGGCTTTGTGTGCCTCTGAGGGTGGTGAGTAGCGTCAAATATGGATTCGATGGTGGTTGTTCAAGGAACTGAGCCAAGGGGTGAGCCCCATAAGAAGATAGGAATATCACGGTAGAGAAATGGTGGTTGTGTTAGTAATGGGAGATGAATATGGAACCTGGTTTAAAACGACTTCCTTTTGGTTCAAAAGGAGTCACTCATCCACCAAGGTCATTTGATAGCTTGTGTGTTGGGGCAGTATCCCTCACTCCATGGCATAGGTAAAACTACTAACTGCTTGTGTTGTTTAGGAATAAACACCCTTATAACCTAGGGTCTGGGGTTACCAACTTAATTCTAAAAATTGCAAACAATTAGCTTTAGCTAAGTACAGAAAGGAAATAGGAAGAAATATTGGACTCACCCGATTACCGACGGTTGATCCAAGCTTTATCTTCTTTTGCTCTGCTTCTCTCCAAAGCTTTCAGGGATGCACCTCCTTCACCTGCAAAGAAAAAATTCTCCAAGTACAATCTTATACATGTATATATAGAGGTTAGATAAACAACATATATAGTGCTTAATCAAATATATTCATCAAACCCAAATACATGAAAGAAACTCAACACAATATTGGATAAAAAATTCTATTTATTAACAATCAGTGAATGAGATAAGTGTACAACCCAACACCTGAGACAAGGACTCCTCTCAAACCAAAGGACTCTGAGTTCTATTGCTCCAAGACTTCTAAAGATATACCACCAACATAACTTTGCTGTCCAAAATTGATTCCTTTAATTCCCTCTCCAAGGGCTCTATTTATACTTTGGGAAATAGATATGTTTCGAAGGTTGAGGAGGTTTAGACAGTTGAGATGGTTAATTATTAGGGCTCAAATAATCTCCATTAATCATTATTTATATTTTTTAATTTCGAATGGAGATGCACGCAACTATTGATATAGGAAACCCACGTATGACACGTGAGTCTCTTAAAGAATACCCGCATATAGATCTGTATGTGGGTTGTAATGGATATAGTCACGTATAGTATGCAATTTTTCAATGATAATAATCACGTATGTACGTGATTTTCAATTCAGATAGTCACGTACGCCAATCCACACTCAAAAAAAATAATGTAGCAAGCTGGTTGAAAGGTAAATGCATCTCATGTCATGCCCATCTATAGTGTTTTGGAAAACTTCAATCCTAAAATTTCCTTTTGTGTGCCAACATAAGGAATTGTTGGCACTCAGCCAGAGAAGTTCCTTTTGGGTTGATAATAGATGCCCCCTAATGTTTGAGGTCAACGGGAAGCGATGGCCGAAATACATTATAATCATTATCTTCGGAGAACTCAAAAGTCCAATGGGGAAGAGGTAGTACCTAAAACAAATACATAATAATGTCATATACAAATTCATATCTAAGGATGTTATGTTCAATATACTTGAACACTAGGTCCTTTACAATATTTGAGTACATCATATAGTATGTGTACAAGACCATGTCTATTACAAAGGTGAATCGAAGCCACAATATACAATAATGATGAATATTCAAATATCTAAAAGCTGTGTAATTAACCACAACATAATCTTGAGAAACTTAGTCCATGGATGTGAAACAAAGGTATTCATAAAGATTCCCAAAGAACCAGTACAATCCAAGCCATTTGAATAGATTTTATTGAAGTTGAACATGGAGCGGATTCAATAGATTGTCAATCAATAGGTGATAATAAAAAACTGAAGCAAAGGAATTCACCAATAATGAATGTGAATCATAAGGTACGATCATCAAAAATCTAGGTATTCATCATTAGGAAGTGCTGATGCAAAACCATACTGTTATAAGGAAGGCAATAGATCCTCCAACAGATCAGAAGAGTGACTAGGAACTGGGTAAAGGAAGGGAGGCACAAGTATTAACAGATATGGCAATGATGAAATCGGGATATAGATCAGACGAAGGGCTAAGTCCTTGAAGAGTGAGCACAACACAGAGATGACCCAAGGCATCTTTTAACTTTATAGATAGTACAACTAGACTTATCTATCATGTAGGAGACATGATCAGATTCCCTAGGTAGAACTGACAAGAAGAGAAGTAAGAAACTCAAAGTAATAGCTGAACTGAAAAGTGAACACTGAGACATGAGTATCAGAAAAAATAGAGAGTTCTTTGTTCAAGGATGACATGCTGCCACTAACTGAGAACCAAAAAAAAAAATTCTTCCTTACCTTCCCTGTTAAATTTTAACGAGTCCAGGAAAGTCAACCCGGATCTCTCTTCATTTTTTGACAAGCTTGAATAGAAGAGGGAATAATGCTTGATAGTGTCACTAATTCATGGATTTTATGAGCCCAAACTAGTACATGCTCACTCGATGTTTTCATATTTAGAGAGTCCAAAAACTCCAAAGAAGGCTCCAAGGGGGTCCTTTTTCATCGAATTTAGTCTCCTGAGGCCGGAAAAGTATAAAACATACCACATAAGAACTCTCTTAACTTTCGTAGAAGAAAAGGTGAACCTTTTTCATACTTAGTCAGGGAGGTTCGAAAAAGGTTAAATTACCACCTACTCAATGCTCCTTCGAGAGAAGCATATATCTTGAGTTTTACGAGTGTGAAGGAAAGCAAGATCACTCAGAAAGATCCATTTTAGTATGAGAAATGGGGCTTACAACAATAAACTCGATGTTTTTTTCTTGGTGTTTAACAAGCATGACAAAGACACAAAGTACACTTGGAATCTTGTTCATGTTTAGGTCTAGAGCATGAAAAAGAGAAAACTAAGCTCATACCTGGAGTTCCTTTTCTATAAGTTTAGTCCTTTAGGACTGGAAAAGTGATAAACCTGTACCTGAGAATACTCTTCTCAATTCTGTAGAAAAGAGAGTGATCATTTCTTATATTATTCCACATGGTCCGAGAAAGAGATAACCTACCACCAATGTGGATGCCCATTCATGTATTCTTAGAAAGCTTGAATGGATAAGTTTACTTGGCAGTCAAGCCTGTTTTAAGGAGTCAGACCTCAGCCTAAAGAAACTCCATAAGGGCGGTGAATCCTATAAAAGGATAGCTTGTAAAAAGAGACGAAAATGAGGCTTAATTTGGCATGAAAAATAGCTAAAAAGATTACCCTAAACCTAAGCCAGCTGCAACATGAGTATCGAAAAAATAGGTTCTAAATGAGGATACTCATCGGAGGAAAGCCTGATCCATGGAAGAACAATGGTAAAGACAAGGAGCTAATGGTTAAAAATACCATAGTTCATGGTCAAAATGTTAATTCTAGGTTTAATATGGAATAGGTATAAATGCAAAATGCATGTGAAACCACAAAAAACCATCCTATATGAGCAAAAACACCTTAAAAATGATGATAAAGCTGTCACATGGAAGAAAAGATATGGTATTACTTTTAAAAATTATGAACTATAGGGAAAAACCCACTTGAAATAATAAAATTCTATAAATAGTTCAAAACATAAAAAAAAAACTCACCACTTGATAAGAGACAAGTTTTCACCTCTACCTTCGATTGCTTGGTGTGGGCGATCTGTTGGACCATTCCCAAATCTGCAAGTGTCAGGTAAAACTACACTCGATGCTCTTTCATTTTATCCAAGCCATTGTCAAAATTGAGCCCTAATTTCATGTTTTTAAATTCCTTCAGGAAAGAATGATGTGTACGTAGGTTTGGTATATTAAAAGTCATGTACCCGCGTTCTTTACTCAGGTTTCCTGAAAGACAGTCGCGTACAGTATGTGGATTTCCTTAAAATAAAATCGTGTACATTGTGCGAGGTGAAAAAAGAATATGTAGGGTCAAAAATTTCAAATTTTGTATGAATATGATGGTTGGCAATTGCTTGGTTATTAGATTAAAAGATGGTGCTTGAGTGGAGGGAGCGAGAACATGAAGACATGGACCAAGAAGCTCTTCAAGATTCCCCCACAGTGAATGTTTTATGTCAAAGTTGGTTATTGAATATTTTATGTACCTCACCCATGTGGGCGAATGTCTGCCTCTTGGAGTTATTGATAAATTATTGGGATCATGATTTGGGCATGTTTGACCTTCAAGGTGAGTCTTTGGAGATTACTTCTGAGGATGTCTATTTTCTTGCTGGTTTATCATGACGGGGAGTTCTGGTGAACTTGGAAGGAAATGACAGATGCAGTGACCCTCTAAGTGTACAGAACTATATTGATATATACTGTGATCCAGGAATGCAAAAGAGGGGTAGTTTCATCCCTATTGTTGACATTCGCAACTTTTCTTTAAAGGCGTTGGTGAGCACTATAGTGAGGGTCACATGGTCATCATCACTTCACGTTGCAACTCAGAACCAGATGAGACTAGAAGTAGATTGTATGCAGGGAGCCCTATATGATTAGTGCTTGGGAGTGATCTTGATTATAAGAAAACAACTCTCTGACTCCAAAAGAGGTAGGAGGAAAAATTTTGGTTATTCCAGCATATTAGTAGCCTTCTTCTTTGAGAGAGTGTCGAGATTGAGTCATGCATTACCTTTTCTAGTTCGTTCTCCTCGTGAGCATAGGTTGAGTAGGTGGGGAGATATTTTCCTTCACCGGGCAAGTGGTGGATTGGTGCAAAGTGTCTATGATGATTACTTCTACGTTTGGTGGGAGCGACAGTTGTCATCTTTGGAGCAGTTTCCATATGTTGGAATGGATTTCCATGGTGATACTGACCTCGTCCTCCCTCTAAGAGGAGCATGGGAAGAGTTAGGTAATTTTTATTTTCATTTTTTTTTAATTTTTATGAATTTTAAATATAGAGATATAAACATATGTATAAGAGTTCTAATCCTTTTAAAATATCAAAATGCAGATATTGGACCAATCCGCCCTTAAGGGCATCCATGCATGTATGTGCTTCCTGTCTTGGGAGAAGACCAGGGCTTGATTAGGGTTCTTGAGGGGAATTTGGCCACACTTACCTAGAGAGTACCTACCTTATGGATTGAGCACATCCCAGCCATCATGTCGGAGTTAGTGGTTGGTGTACTGCATGTCTAGATATGCCTTCTGAGGTGGGTATCCAGAGAAATAATGGTATATATAAATGTTGTTGAGGCTACTGAAGCTGAGAAGGATGAAGAAGCTAGAGTGTAGGGTGACTGGGGGGACCAGGGTGGTCCAAGTGACCAGGGTGTTCTAGCTTAGATATAGGAGCATTTGATGGACATGGATCCATTTTTTGTATTTTTTTTGTATATTATACAGTTATGATTGGATCTGAGGATCAGAGACTCAACCTATATATATGTAAATATATTCACACACACACACACACACACACACACACACACACACACACATATATATATATATATATATATATATATATATATATATATATTTTGTCGGTTTATTTACAAATGTTTTTTATGTGTTTCCTGTATACTTTTATGTAAAATGTGTTAAATGTCAATCCAAGATGTAATTAGCATATGCATCAGTTAATGAATTTTGATTCCTTGGAATATGATTGAATGTAATGAACTCAAAATTTCTTTCGAATAGCCTAACTTGCATAAACTGACACAATAGAATAGGGTTCTACACCTGATAAGGTCGATTGAGCCGGGAAACCACCATTTGAGAGTCCAGTCGGACTTCCAGCTAAGTGATATCACGTGACAAAGCATCCCATAGAAGCTTAATGACAAACCTCTATTCAGCCACATTATTAGAAGCAGGACCTTACCAAGCACCTCCTGAGGCAACTAACTATCCTAAGGGCGAATAAATGACCCATATAGTCGAAGCTAAATTACAAGTGTGGCGACTGGAACCATCAAATAAACCTATGAACCTCTCGGAAGACATCTAAAAAACCAGTAGATGGTATATAAAAAAAACAAACCGACGATCTAGTGTACATAAAAATACATTAAAAAAAATACAAGAAAAAGTGCTAAGCCTAAGCATAGTAATTTTTCAGGTAGAGCCCATTTCTAGGCTCAACCATCTTATTCCCATCGAAATATACCAATTCATATGTGCACTTCTTTAACACTTTCGACATGATATAAGGTCATAACCACATAGGCCTGAACTTTCCTACCCGCAGGGGTTCTTTTTCTTGGTCCCAGAGAAAAATAAGCTCCCCCTCAAAGAACATTCGAGGCTTGACCGATTTATCATATTGGTTTTTGACCCTATTTTTATGAGCTTGGTTTATTTTCAGCACATCTCTACATTTTTCATCAAGATGTTCTAAATGTAATAGGAATTCTTCAAGCTTAGTTGTATCAGGTAACACATGAATAGCAATTCTTAAATACGGGATTTCACATTCAATCTGGGTAACAGCTTCCACTCTAAGGACAAGTTGGAAGGGTGAAAACCCTGTAGCAGTGTTTATCGATATGCCCAAAGTGCAGGATATAGCATGATATGAAAGTTGGAATGGGCTGCATTAATAGTACGTTTGAGAATAGTCTTCAAAGTTTTATTAACATCCTTGACTTGACTGTTTGCTTGAGGATAGAAAGAAGATGAATGTTCTTGTCTAAATCCTAGCATAGTGGTAAATTCAGTCATCATGTTATTTTGGAAATGACTTCCATGGTAAGTGACAATCAATTTAGGTATACATAAATCATGCAATAATTTGATTGAACATAAAGAAAGTTGCAGTTTCCCTGTCATCTTTAAAGGTGGGCATTGCCCCTGTCCTTTTCGTAAAATAGTCCACAACAACAATGATATATTTGTGGCCCCCAGACGAGGTTGGGTTACACATCACATAATCAATCCCCACTTCATGAAGGGGCCCACTGAGATGATGGGAAATAACAGATCGAGATTTAAGTTCATTTTTCTAGTGTAAAGCTTACAAGGATGACAACACTTCACTGCTTCCACACAAGCTTTAAAGATTGTGGGCCAGAAATAAATGGCACGTAATATCTTCTGGGCCGTTGCTAACCCAGATAAATGACCCCCACACACTCCACTATGGACATCATTTAGGGAAATCTCTGCTTCCTTGTGGGTAATACATCAACGCAAAATGGAATCTATCCCCCTACGATATAAAGTATCTCTTATGATTAGGTAGTTCTTGGCATGTAGGCGTAGTTTACGTCGTTCTTCTTGCGAGAAAGATGCAAGATACTTCAAATTTTGGAGATAGATAAGTATATCTCTATACTAGGGGTCAGAGGTGGAAATAAAAAAGATGTTCTCATCTAGGAATGAGTCTTCTTCAATAGCTACATCCTCTTCTATTGGAAATTATGCAATAACCTTAGCAAAAACTAAGGATTTTTTGGATTTGGCGGATTGAAAATCTAAGTCAAACTCTTGGAGAATGACTATCCATTTGTTGATTTTGCCTCCAACTATCTGTCGAGAAAAAATATATTGAAAATGATTAACATCTGCTACTACAGTCATAGTCCTTAGTAAGATGTAGTGACGTAACCTCTGAATAGCATAAACAACTACTAAGGCCAACTTCTCGACATGGGAGTACCTCAGTTCAGGTCCAGCTAAAGCACAGCTAAGATAGTAAACGACATGCTCTTGGATATTATCATCCTCCTGAACTAGGAATACCCCTATGGTCAACTCAGACGCGGCCAGATACAATATAAAATCCCTAGAGTAATCTGGTAGACACAATAATGTTGCCGACAACAAATATTTTTTCAATGCCTCGAATGTGAGTTGTGCAGTTTCATCCCATACAAATGGGGTGTCCTATTTTAATAGGAACATGAAACCTTTATTAATCTTGGCATAATTTACAATGAAATGTCGAAGAAAATCGAACTTCCCCTGTAGGATTTGAAGTTGCCTGATAGAATGAGGAAGAGGCAGATTTACAATGGCCTCAACTTTTAAAGGATCCACCTGAATGCCTTTGTTAGAGACAATGAATCTGAGCAGTCTCCCTGAATTGACACAGAACACACACTTGTGGGGATTCAAGCGAATTTTATAGTATCTGCATCGTTCAAAAATCAAACGCAAGTGATATGGATGATCAATCCTCTAACGAGAATGTGCAGGTAGATCATCAAGGTAAGGTTCGACAATGGCTTTAATATCATAAAAGGAAAAATTCATTGCCCACTAAAAGTTTGCCCCAACATTTTTCAATCCAAAGGGAATTTTATTGTACGCAAAGGTACGCCAAGTACTAATGAAAGATGTTTTATGTTGGTCTTTTGGTTTAATTTTAATTTGATTATATCCGGAAAAACCATCCATAAACGAAAAGACTTCACTTCTCGCACAAGCATCAATAATTTGATCTATAAATGGTGTAGGATATTTGTCCTTAGGACATGATTTGTTTAAATCTCTAAAGTCAGTACAGACGCATATGGTCCCTTGCTTTTTATCAATAGGAACAGGGTTGGATACGCATTCCGTCAAAGCTATGGGATAAATAAAACCGGCTTTCAGCAGAGTTTCCACTTCATCCTTCACTGCCACTGCTTTACGCGGGTTAACAGGTCTCAACTTTTGCAAAATAGGTTTAGCATAAGGATATGTTTGGATCTCATGCTCAATTATAGATGGATCAATGTCTGGCATCTCCTCATATGACCAGGCAAAAACGTCACCGAATACCTTAAACAAGGTCGTATATATCGCAATCTCCTCAGGAAAGCAGTTTGCACCGATATGTATATTTTCCACAACGTCAGGATTTATAGAGATGTTGATAGGGATGTGTTTCCACCCCAACATCTCCCCTTCATTTTATGCAAAATAAAGGGACCCCCCATTAAATTTTTGTAAATATTTAGCGCTTTGTTTTCTTTTATTTTGTTTGATTTTGGTTTTGATGATTTCCTTCAATCTTTAAAGCTTGCTCTATGATTATCATATTCCATATATTCCATAAAGCTTTCTTAATTTTATTTTCTAATTAAGAAAAGAAGAAAATTGGATAAAATGTGAAAATATTAATTTTGAGTTTACAAAACCTTTTCTAATTATATAATTATATATTTTTTGTAAACTTTATTGATTTATTTTATTCAATTCTGCATTCTCACTGTACATATTAAGAAATAAGTAATAGCATTTGGAAAGTAGATATATGGAATAATTTTTAGAAATAATAGATCAATTCTATGTGCAATTATGCTAAGAATAAGCATAGGAAATAGATCTTGCTACTAAGAATTCTCACAAGCATACACAGGACAAATAGAGAGAATAAAACAGACTGAATCACATGAATGAAGAGATGAATATTGGTGTGGATCCTTCAATTCAATAATTATGAATAATAGTGTACATAAATAGTACATCCCTCATAGGAAAATCGAATTGTATGGAAACAACTCATAAATCTCAAAAAGGTTGACTTACCAAAATATAGCAAACCCCCATAGGTGGCTAAAGCACTTACCAAATCTATCAAGGACCTCACAAGTTGGAAAAAGCATGAGTGAGTTTTCAAGGAGATTGAATAACATGCTAATCCTAGAAAATGGAGAAAAACTATTGGAGGATGGGTTGGAAACAAAAGCTCCCAGTTTCCTAGTTGACTAGCTTTTATCTTATCCATAGAAAAGCAGGAAAAGAAGAAAAAGCAGAATAATGTAGAATCTGCTGTAAAGTCTTGTATACTAATTCTAGATGGTCAAAAGGTGGTCAAGATCAACCCAGAATTGGAAATAAATCATTCCCAGGATATAGATGGCATGTATTGACTTTAAGGTGCAAGTGGATGCCAACTAATTAAGCTAGTGGGTGAATAATTAATCAAATAATGATTAATTATTTTATCCTAAGTTGAGAGTGGGTTTAATATATTCCTACACCCCCCTATAAGTCTGACTTTATGACGGTATGAAAGAAAATATGGATGCATATGGATGCATATAGAGCCCAGTAACAAGGCTATGGTCACCCTTTAACCATTATTATGTCCAGAAAAGTGAAGAAAGAGGCAAAACGACATGGGGAAAATCCTCCCTCAAGATAGGACAAGGCACAAAATTTGAAATAAGTCTTTAACATATCTTCATCTTCACTTTAATGAGCAGACTGAAATGCTTCTGGATGAAGGAATTTTTGAAGAAATCATGAACTCCATGATCATGCGCTGGAGTGTAGAACCTGCAAGAAGGAAGAGGAGAGACTCCTTGTATCTCATCAACTGATGAAGTAGGAGAATTATTTGAATGCTTATTTCTGCTGTCAAACTCTGATCTACAAACATAATCTGAAATGGAAAAGAGATCTGTGCATACTCCTTTCCAAAGAGTACAAAAAATAAGGCAATTTCTTTCACACCCAATTCCCTGAATAGCTGCAAAATTGTGATGTGAATCACATGTCAATATTCCAATATGATGTAGCACCTGTATAGATCTGATATGAGGCTGATAAAAGTATGATATATCAGAAATATTATCATATGTACCAGCAAGGACAAAGGATTCAAGGGCTCCATGAGGATATAGGGATAGACTAGGAAAATGAGCAACGGGGGAAAACATATAGGTGTAAAAATCTGAATGATGGATGGGAATAAGATCTGAACCATAATTGTTTAGAACAGATCCAAACATGTTTAATATTAGTCCATATATGACTAAGGTCATGTAAAACCATCCACTGAAAGTTAATAAAGATTTCAATTCATGTAAGATAAATATCACTACATAAGAGACCAATGAGGAATCAACTAGTGAGCTTGGGATTTGTATAGTCTTTGGAATATTCATAGGTATGACATATGGTATGTATGGTGGTATTATATGTGTATCAACCTAAAAATATTCTTCTAAATCAGAATCCAAAGGATCACATATAAGCATATCAATAGACTCATGGGTATACACTGGTAATGAATCCTCTGTATGAAAGGAGGAAAGAATGAGATGTTCACAATCTTCAAGAAGGCTCTGAGTATTAATGCCAAGAAAAAAGGAGGATATGCTGAAGCACATGAGATCAAGTAAGGTAAGTGGTATGACACACATAAGGCTTGATGTGACTAAGCAAACATCCTGTAAGTCACTGGGTTGCACACCATCAATGAGACAGGTATGCAAGAGGTGTAAAGAATCTGGCACATAGATATCAGAATCTAATATAGGATATTTAGAGAACAATGAATGGGTTATAGGATCATAATAATTATCAGCAGCATATTCATATGTTACTTCTTTTTCATCAATAGTATCACAAGAAGAAAAATCACCTTCAAGAGACACAGAAAAAGATGGCTCTTCAATATTTGCTTCTTCATTGAAGGAGGAAGCATTCAAATGAAAGAGGGAAGAAAAAACATGAACTGTATGAGAAACGTATTCATCATGATCAACTTCATCAAATAATGTAGAGGCCAAGAAATCTTGAGAGAGAGAACAAGAGGAGATGCTAGGTTCGCTCCATGCTTCATCTTCAATTTCCTGCATACCAAAAGCTTTGTCCAAAATTTTCGAAAGCTCAAATGGAAATTCAACAGAATATATGAGATGATATATATTTGGAGACATTCCCTAACACATAATTCCATAATCTCTATTACAATTATTTATCCAATCAATCTTTTCTTCATAAGACTCAGGTTCACTCAATGCACCAATGGAGACATCAAAGAGACATTGCCTCTTCAAGTATGCACTCATATTTGGATTCCAATCAGCATAGTTGAAAGGAGATAGTAGAGGAAATTTTGAATCCATATTGGAGTTTTTGATATGCTCTAAGAGATACTCTCTGCAACCTGCAAAACAAACTAGGAGAAAATCTTGTAAGCTAGACAAGCTCTTCCTCAAAGAGGGATAGGAGACTGGATGCGCTCCTCAACTCTGTAGAACTTGATCAACCTTGTATCTCTGATACCATGTAGAAATAATATATCAATTCTATGTGAAATTATGCTAAGAATAAGCACAAGAAATAGATCTTGCTACTAAGAATTCTCACAAGCATACACAGGAAAAATAGAGAGAAGAAAAGAGACTGAATCACATGAATGAAGAGATGGATATTGGTGTGTATCATTCCATTCAATAATTATGAATAATAGTGTACATAAATAGTACATCCCTCATAGTAAAATATAATTGTATGGAAACAACTCATAAAGTTCAAAAACGCTAACTTACAAAAATATAGCAAACCCCCATAGGTGGCTAAAGCACTTACCAAATCTATCAAGGACCTCACAAGTTGGAAAAAGAATGAGTGTGTTGTCAAGGAGATGGGAATAACATGATAATACTAGAAAATGGAGAAAAAATAATGGAGGATGGGTTGGAAACAAAAGCTCCAGTTTCCTAGTTGACTAGCTTTTATCTTATCCATAGAAAAGCAGGAAAAGTAGAAAAAGCAGAATAAAGCAGAATCTACTGTAAATTCCTATATACTAATTCTATATGGTCAAAAGGTGATCAAGATCAACCCAGAATTGAAAATAAATCATTCCTAGGATATAGATAGCATGTATTTATTTTAAGGTGCAAGTGGATGCCAACTAATTAAGCTAGTGGGTGAATAATTAATCAAATAATCATTAATTATTTTATCCTAAGTTGTGAGTGGGTTTAATATATTCCTACATACTCTACTCTTAACAAGCACATTTTTTTTTCTCGATTCATTGCTAGGTAATTGCATTTGAGAGAGAATCTACTTCTCTATTATGTAGTTATGGTGAATTCATGCTAATCACGTGACTTGATATACAAAATTGAACAATGTTGTTCTCATATTATCTTATATTGTTGAGTTTGTATTATTTGGTTTGAACAGATTACATGGAAATTATAACCAAAAGGTTTAATAACATCTCATAGGTTTTCTTTTCAGAAAACTCGAAGCGTAAAGGTTTTCGGTGTGCCTGTTTGTCTCTCAAGCAAATACAAAATTTGTTATGAATTCAATGAAGATGATAGTGTCCAACAAATGTGCACTTTCCTGCGAGAATATTTTATTGGGTGCCATGTGATATCATTTTAATGAAAATAAATAAAGGAAATCGTTGATTTTATCTCATCAAACTATCACACAAGAAAAACCACCAGAGACATGGATATTCACACATAAAAGAATATTATCATGATTGAATGAAGATCCAATAAAATATTGGCAAGGAACTATCATGATTCTATGGAAACGCCATGTATTTCATCCAAGAGATATTTTTGTAATGGTTTGGATATGCATATCACAATTAACAGTAAAATTTTCTCCACGTTTCAATCGATAGAAGAAGAAATCATTTAAAACTTATCAGTGGCGAGAATAAAGTTTCTCAACAAAATAATCTCTAGTCGCTTTTCCATTTGTGCATAAATATAATTACAACATTTAAACAAGGTTGTTGAATGATGAGAAGTACCTAAAAGGAAAGAAAAACGCAGAGCTGACAAGAGTAAAAAGATGAAATAGTGATAAGAACCATTACAAGACTTAAAACACTGAAAATATCATGACATCTAACTGATCGATATGATTTTGCCTCTAAAATCGTGGTTAAAGTACTCATTCGATTGTACATAACAAGATCAAGATGATGGTATTCTCCAAACAAGAAAGGGAAATTTTCAATCTTTCAACTCTTTTGAATTTTATCAATGTTCTACCTTTAAAAATTAACATTGATTAAAGGTAATTTTGTAGGCATAACAAACCTTAGAGGTTGCGACATCGCTCAGGAAAACACACCAGCTCATTAAAATTGAACTACAATTGACAATCAAATTACTAAAGTCCATTTATTACAATTTGGATAATTCTGAATTTTATCTTAGGTTGGCATTTTATTATGTGAGGTTACTCACTATATTTTTATGTTATCCTGATTATAGGTTCAAAGGTTAAAACAATCTATTGATTGACATGGAAATTACCCGCTACGAAGTTTAAAGATCTCTTCATAAGAAGAATGCAATGGCTAAGCCATAGAGGAGACTATTAGATTGTAGACATGGTTGGAGATAGAAGGAGGTGGAGTTTCTTGCAGAATATTCAAGGCACATCATCAAACAAAAATGGCAGGAAGCTACAGAACCATCAAGATAACAAGAACCAGATCGCGCAGCCATCGAGAGAGGAAAATTTTGATGTCTATTTGTGAACAAAACATTTTGAATCTTGAAAAACTGTTGAAAACCCACTTCAAAAATGGGCCAAGTTTCCCTTAAAGGTGAGCCGTTTCAAAAATGGTGCAGGATTTGTGAGATATGCGCACCTGTTTGAGCTGTATTGATTCCAGAAAATTCACCAGACATCAAGTTGTAGGAGTTGTTTGTGGAGATTGTTATCATCTTTTCTGTCTATTTAAGCAAAAGGAGTTTGATTGTGCAAACAGAGGGGTAGTGCTCATCAGAGCTAGAGAATATTTCATTCTTTAACGTTCTGTAATTTTTCTATGTCCAATGGTTTCTGTAAACCAAGGAACAAGAAACACTGCTGCAAGTGGGGTTCGATTCCTAAGACTTATCGAGAATTGATATTTTATAGTTTCATATTACATTCTGTTGTGCTAGTGTTTTTTTTTTACTTTCTCTGAAGATTACTTGATGCTACATAATAGTGAAGACCTTAGCTAAGTCTTTAAGCTATTTTATACTATGCTAATGATGGTTATCCTTTGTTAAATTTCACTTTCATATATATATATATATATATATATATCGTCATATTATATGTGAAATATTCTTTCATGGATCTCAAATGATTACATTGCCTTGAAATGTGAATGATTTGTTATTATGTTGAAAGTTAGTGAGTTTCTTCACATTTTCAATTGATTATGAAACTATGTTACATGAGTTATTAACTTGTAAGCTAGCCTTGTTTTGTCTTCATGTTAGTATATGATTGTATCTGTTATGTTTCAGGACTATGTTAGTTTTATTTGATAATAGGTTTTAATTTTTGTTTGAATTATCTTGTAATGAAATGTCATTTTTATTATGAGATAATTCAAATTTAGTTTTGTTTCTTGTAGAATTTTCTAATAGTTCAGAATTATAGATCACCTTATCCTTTAAGACCTATTTTCAAACCATTAATTCATGCTCTCAGCTGAGATAGTTAGCTTGTATTTAGGCCATCGTAGGGTAGAATTAGGAGCTACTATTTTTTGCACTTAGTTTAAGATGGTATTTAGCATTAGTTATTCATTAGGTTCAATTTCTCTAATTTGTTATGATATTTGGTTAAGCAAATATTTCCACATATACCTCGAGAGACTCTCTATTTTGAGAGCACATTATACAGGTAGCAGGGCCTTGATCCTGTGAAAGATAGTCACTCCAAACATATACAATATTGCATTAAGTCGAGTGTGTGGGTTGTCTTTCCGTTGTTGGCCTAGGTGAGTTTTCTCGACAAAGAAATGGTACTAGAAGGAGGGCCATGAGGTAAAACAAGTGGTTTTATTTTTCTATTATTTTTAATAACCATTTATCCTCTTGCTCTTTGATTTTTCAGCTTTTATATTTTTACTCTTCTTTGTCACATATATGCTTAGGGGCTGGTTAGATGACAAGCTAACCATTTGAAGAGTGAATTAATATTGATTGTTTATCATTCATGGCTCATGCCCAAATTCCTGTTTGGGAATTAGTTTTTAGTTTTACATTAATTGATATTCCCAATGAGATAGTTAACCTCTTGTCAAAACTTCAATTTGATGGTGAAGGCGATATATCTGCAAGGAAACACCTCAAGAAGTTTTTGTATAAATGTAATAAACATAAGATTATTGATCTTAGTGCTACTTGCAGGTTATTTGCTCTTACTCTCAAAGGACGAATCAAATGATGGTTGGAAACATTTCCACCTAATTTCTTTTTTACATGGTTTCAATTTGCACATGAATTTTTAGATACTTTTAAGGACTATGATTATAATAAACCATGTAGTCAATTATAGTCTCTTTGAAGGAAGAAAGGTGAGTCTTTAGAAGAATTTTCAGTAAGGCTTTCTAATATCCTTTGCAAATTTCATATTACTAATTTACCTTCTGATCGTTTAAATATTGTTTTCAACTCTCAATTTCCTCTTATTCAACAAAATCAAGACATTTGTCGAAAAGATGTTTCAACAAATCATTTACCAACCCTTCTAGAAACTTCTTCCTCTATCATTGATTCATATACTTCCATAAGTTCTACCCAACCCCAAGGTGACAAGATCGAAGTAGGAGAAGTACCAACTCCTTCCGATGATTATTCTCTTCTCAGAGGAGAAAGGCATACTTCTTTTATCAAAATTATTGAACCTATATATATTAAGGAATCAAATGGGAAAGAACTTATTCATGTTGAATTTATTTGTATAGATAGAGAAGTTGATTATGTTGATGAACAACAATATTCAGATTCGATTAGTATAAAATTAGATCAAGATGAATTAATTATAAATCAAACTATATGTTCACCATTTTCTGATTTTTGTACTAATTCTTCTTTCAATTCAATGATCAAAGAACACAAATATGTTAATGATAATTTTATGTGTTCTAGAAATTAAATAGAAAACGTTAAAGAAGATGACATGAATCTTAGTCAGTCAACTAAATGTTGTTCACGAAATTGATCTTTTTCAAGCAAATGTTGATAAACGTTTTGATGAAGGATTATCAACTGATCTTGATCTCGAATCAATTTCATATGGAATGCTTACATCACCAAATTATATTGAAAATAATCAGGTAATAAAAGAGAAATATTTTGGAAATATTAATGATCTTTCTAAATTGAGAGATTCTTTTAATTTCCTTACTTCTAATTCTTACTTTTCTATTTATCCTTATTTATTTTCCTATTTTTATATGCGTAAGATTCCATCCTATGTGACTTCAAAATCACATTTTTATGACATATCTAGCATTTTTGGGACATATTTCATTATTAAATCATCATTCGATACAATATTTTAAAGATAAAGAAGGTTTATTACAAGATGGTTATAGTCAACTGATATTTGATGAGAATAAAACACCATTTTTTGTTGAAACTAAAAATGCTTGTTCTCATCAGAATTACTTATATGAGAGATATAATTTGATTGGTGATAATAAAATATTTGCTGAAAAGTTTCCTATAACTTGTGATCACCAAAAAATTACATCTCTTTTAATTGATTCACTTTTAGTTGTTGGCCCTTTAAATAAGATTACTTCTTTTGATATTAGGCCACTACCAATTCATTCGCCTATTACATCATTTCATGATCCTACTTTGTATTTAAAACCAATTCTTCCAATTGTTAGTACGACAAATGCTAATGATTTGATTCTTCGAATTGATTTTCAGAAGATATTTTTACCACATATGGAATTCATATTGTTAGATCATGCTTTGCATTCTAAGTTTCATGATAGGATTGCGTAGTGGCTCGAAAATTCTTATCTCAAGAAGTTTCCATTCAATGGTAAGGCTTTATTTTCTATATATACAAGTAAAGATTTTAGTGGTAAGCACAATGCATCTAATTTTCTGTTATTAACATATCATTTTATTTTACTAATTGAAAGTGATGTTTTTCTTACAGGAATGAAAATGCTTCGATGGCTTCATTGGCTATTTCACTTTACTTAATTTTCATTACAATTGATTTCTCTTGTACATAGTTAGGCTGAGGGTTAGATTAGTTTTTCTTCATTTTTACCATGTCTTGTTTTGTTTTGAATAAATGCAGTTATGAAGATGATGTCAATTTCAAGCTCAAAACGTGACACTTTTTAATACATTCACGGATGTTTTCCTTACCTTTTACCCTCTTGCTTATAATTATATTTGTTTAAAAGTTTCTTTTTAAGTCATATATCTTTTACTTTTTTTGTCTTAATTAAGAAAATGTTTTATACATTTTTTTTGATCATAAGAAAGAACTTTTAAGAAAACAAAGAATGTTGTTGTATGCCAATACAAAAATCTTTGTTGTTGTATGTCAATACAAAAATCTTTTGAGTTGTAACTGCATATGTAGTTACAATTTAGTTTAAATTTGTTTGTTTTAGGTTTGTTTTATTTTGCTTATAATAAGGCCTAACTTATTAAACATCTTGCTTACTCTTAACAAATCCTTATGTTGCAAATTATATTTAAAGAAAAAAAAAGAGAGAGATATACATTTTTAATCTTGTAGAAACTAATTCTCTCTTTTCATTTCATTTGTGATATAGCTTTTTAATTTTTCTCCATGTAATATGTTAATTTATTTAGGGTTGAGTTTTTATTTTTGCGTTTTCATATATCCATTTTAGATTCCTTTCTTTGATTGGTTTTATTTTGCAAGTTGATAGGATTTTCTTTTGAGTGGTTTGTTTGTTTTCCAAAATGGGTAAACTACTTTTAGCATATGGTGATCAAAACCATGTATTTCTGTCAAGTATTTGATCAAAATCATTTTCTGTTAAAGGAACATCATTATAAAGACACTCTTCTTTTGTCAAGATTCTAATAGTTGCGAGATTAGTCTTGGCTTTGAAAATTTTATTATGGATCATATTGATGGATTAATTGAGTTACTCGGCTACTATCTAGGATCCTTATATTTCAAACTGATGCTATAATCTAGATGAGTTTCTTTTCAAAGGAATCATTTTCCCTATATTGAGGTAAGTCAACAATCGTAAGTTATCTTTTATACTTTTTACGCCATCCTTTGCTCTTTAGTGGGACATTTGGATCTGCTTCCCCATCCACTAAGTAATCTCTCTTGAGATTAGCAATAACATTAATATTATTCATTATACATAACATTAATAAAATATAACGGATTAACTAAAGAATGAGAGGTCTCATTAGGAGCCAACCCATCATGATCATAAGCTTTGCTGAAGTGACATTACCACATCTAGTTACCAAACCAGGGTGATGGCTCTTAATCATTGATTAGGAGAAAGGAGGTCTCATCATGAGCCAACCTTTTAATTTTTTGATAGTTATTGTGAATGATGCTGCCAACATCTGGTTAACACGCCAAGGTAGTAGTCTTCAGTTAATATCTTTATTTATTATTTGTTCTATGAAAAAAAAATTAAAAAAAAATATTGATCTATATCTAGTAGATTGGATAAAAGCATCTAAGTGAGGTTAAAAGGGTTTATCCTATGGTATTGAGGTCATACCTACATACTACGTGTTCTTTGACTTATTTTGCTTAAGAGAAACTAATTCCTTGGAAAATTTTCTTTCTACATTTGTAGAATAATCATTTATCTTTATAAGATTTTGGATAATGGTAGGGATAGTTTGATTGATTTTGAAAGTTTTGGTTCAATCTTTACATATATAGGCCAATGGCAATATTAAGTTATGTGATTGGGGAATTCAAATTTGAAGAGGATTTCATCATTATTTCTCTTATATTAGTTAACATTTAGAATTATTTTGCAGAGACAACTGGTTCACCCAGGTATGTCGCCATTTGTTGGCACCCCAACAGCTCCCCTTCATTTTATGCAAAATAAAGGGACCCCCAAATTTTTGTAAATATTTAGCGCTTGGTTTTCTTTTATTTTGTTTGATTTTGGTTTTGATGATTTCCTTTGATCTCTAAAGCTTGCTCTATGATTATCATATTCCATAAAACTTTCTTAATTTAATTTTCTAATTAAGAAAAGAAGAAAATTGGATAAAATGTGAAAATCTTAATTTTGAGTTTACAAAAACTTTTCTAATTATATAATTATATATTTTTTGTAAACTTTATTGATTTATTTTATTCAATTTTGCATTCTCACTATACATATTAAGAAATAATTAATAGCATTTGGAAAGTAGATATAGGGAATACTCAACTCTTAAAAAGCACATATTTGTTTTCTCGATTCATTGCTAGGTAATTGCATTTGAGAGAGAATCTACTTCTCTATTATGTAGTTATGGTGAATTCATGCTAATCACGTAACTTGATATACAAAATTAAACAAGGTTGTTATCATATTATCTCATATTGTTGAGTTTGTATTATTTGGTTTCAATAGGTTACATGGAAAGTATAACCAACAGGTTTAATAACATCTCATAGGTTTTCTTTTCAGAAAACTTGAAGCGTAAATGTTTTTCGTGTGCCTGTTTGTCTCTCAAGCAAATAAAAAATTTGTTATGAATTCAATGAAGAAGATAGTGTCCAACAAATGTGCACTTGCTTGCAAGAGGATTTTCAAGGAGCCACGTGCTATCATTTTAATGAAAATAAATAAAGGAAATCGTTGAGTTTATCTCATCAAACTATCACACAAGAAAAACTGCTAGAGACGTGGATATTCACACATAAAAGAATATTATCATGATTGAATGAATTTCCAATAAAATATTGGCAAGGAACTATCATGATTCTATGGAAACGCCATGTATTTCATCTAAGCGAGATTCTTGTAATGGTTTGGATATGCATATCACAATTAGCAGTAACATTTTCTCCACGTCTCAATCGATAGAAGAAGAAATCATTTAAAAATTATCAGTGGAAAGAATAAAGATTTCTCTAGGGAATAATCTCTAGTCTCTTTGCCATTTGTGCATAAATATAATTACAACATTTAAACAAGGTTGTTGAATGACGAGAAGTACCTAAAAAGAAAAAAAAAGCAGAGCTGTCAGGAGTAAAAAGATGAAATAGTGATAAGAACCATTACAAGACTTAAAACACTGAAAATATCATGATATCTAACTGCTCGATATGATTTTTCCTCTAAAATCGTGGTTAAAGTACTCATTTGACTGTACATAACAAGATCAAGATGATGGTATTCTCCAAACAAGAAAGGGAAATTTTCAATATTTCAACTGTTGTGAATTTTATCAATGTTCTACCTTTAATAATGAACATTGATTAAAGGTAATTTTGCAGGCATAATAAACACTAGAGGTCACGACATCGCTCAGGAAAACGTACCAACTCATTCAAATTGAACTGCAATTGACAATCAAATTACTAAAAGCCATTTATTACAATTTGAATAATTCTAAATTTTATCTTAGGTTGGCATTTTATTATGTGAGGTTACTCACTATATTTTTATGTTATCCTGATTATAGGTTCAAAGGTTAAAACAATCTATTGATTGACATGGAAATTACTCGCTATGAAGTTTACTGAAGATCTCGTCATAAGAAGAATGCGATGGATAGCCAGAGAGGAGACTATTAGATTGTAGACGTGGTTGGAGATCGAAGGAGGTGGAGTTTATTCTATAAGATTCAAGCCACATCATCAAACAAAAATGTCAGGCAGCTACAAAACCGTCAAGATATCAAGAACTAGATCGCGCACCCCGCAAGAGAGGGAAATTTCGGTGTCTATTTGTGAAAAAACCTTTTCGAATATTGAAAAACCGTTAAAAACCCACTTCACAAATAGGCCAAGTTACCCTTTTTTGTGAGTTGTCTTGAAAAATAGTGCAGGATTTTTGAGATATGTGTACCTATTTGATCTGTATTGATTCCAAAAAATTTGCTAGACATCCTGTTGTAGGAGTTGTTTGTGGACATTGTTATCATCTTTTCTATCTATTTGAGCAGAAGGAGTTTGACTGTGTAGAGAGAGGGGTAGTGCTCATCAGAGCTAGAGAATCTTTAATTCTTTAATGTTCTATAATTTTTCTGTGTCCAATGGTTTCTGTAAGCCAAGGAACAAGAAATGCTGCTACGAGTGAGGTTCGATTCCTAAGACTTATAGAGAATTGATATTTTACAGTTTAATATTACATTTTGTTGTGCTGGTGTTTTTTTTGAACTTTTTCTGAAGATTACTTGGTGCTACAGAATAGTGAAGACCTTAGCTAAGTCTTTAAGCTATTTTATACTGTGCTAATGATGGTTCTCATTTGTTAAATTTCACTTTCATATATATATATATCGTCATATTATATGTGAAATATTCTTTCATGGATCTTGAATGATTACATTGTCTTGAAATGTGAATGATTTGTTATTATGTTGAAAGTGAGTGAGTTTCTTCACATTTTCAATTAATTATGAAACTATGTTGCATGAGTTATTAACTTGTAAGATTACCTTGTTCTATGTTCATGTTAGTATATGATTGTATCTGTTATGTTTCATGACTATGCTAGTTTTATTTGATAACAGGTTTTAATTTTTGTTTGAATTATTTTGTAATGAAATGTCATTTTTATTGTGGGGTAATTCAAATTTAGTTTGGTTTCCTGTAGAATTTTCTAACAGTTCAGAATTATAGATCACCTTATCCTTTAAGACCTATTGTCAAACCATTAATTCATGCTCTTAGCTGAGATAGTTATCTTGTATTTAGGACATCGTAGGGAAGAATTAGGAGCTATTATTTTCTGCACTTAGTTTAAGATAGCCTTTAGCATTAGTTAGTCATTAGGTTGAATTTCTCTAATTTGTTAGGAGATTTGGTTAAGCAAATCTTGCCACATATACCTTAAGAGACTCTTTATTGTGAGAGCACATTATACAGGAAGCAGGGCCTTGATCCTGTGAAAGAAAGTCACTCCAAACATATACAAGATTGCATTAAGTCGAGTCTGTGGGCTATCTTTCTGTTGTTGGCCTAGGTCAGTTTTCTCAGCCAACAAGATGGTAGCAGAAATATTTTCCATATTCCCCTTAGAAAACATTCATTCGCTTAGTAAGGGATTAATGGACATATCAACATCGTCTGCCAGTCTCATATGAAACTCTCGATTCTCTATCCTACTTAAATCTAGAAGAAAATAGGATCGATGGTGAATATCTTCTCATATCTTATCTCGTCTGCGCATAGCTTCCAGAATGGCTTCATTAGAAGTTAAAACCATATCTAAACAATATGTAGAATGTAAAGAGTTTTTTTCCCAACCAGGCAGATAGACTTCTTCCCGTTCCTCTAAGACTAAGAGAGGGACTCGAATGGAATCAACAATGGTATTGGTGATAGCTTGATAAGCCACTTCTGCTGTCGATAAGGGCACTTTAGGTTCAAGGTGGGAAGGGATAACCCAAGGATCAGTCCTATCAACAAATGTGGCTATTGAATTCCCCACACTAGTAGGACCTATATAATTAATAGGAGCTGGAAGATCAAATGTGACCATCAATGATGCATACAATCCAGCCCCTAAGCTCTCTAAAGTAGGTTTGACTTGATCAACCAATGGCACAGTGGACTCATTAGATTCCATGCAGCGTTTTCAAGTAAACTTGAGTTGGTCAACAGTAACCAACTTCCATTCATGTGGAAACACTACCACCCAAAAGACGGCCGATGCAATATCAGACATGGCATAAGTCCATCTTCTTCCCAAGAGCAAATTATAGTCGAAAGGTGCATAAATCACCTCCACCTCAACAAAACACCGCTTTCCCTGCCAACTTAATTTCAAAAGCCGGTAGGATACCATGCAGATAGAATGACCTTCTGTCGTAAGCAGTAAGCAGGGAGTTTGATGGGACCAACTCTGGGGATCCAAGAGCTTTCCAACATGACAAGGACATAACACATGTAGAAGCACCCTCATCAACAACTTCCCTTTAAATGGTCAAGGCTACATGATATGGTGGGTGAATTTTGACATTGGACAAATTAAATTTTTCCATGAGACTTGATGAGTCCATACTGCCTAAGGCTTCTAAGAGTGCATCTCCCTGGGTGGTACAACTCTATAACACCTCTAAAGCTGACATTGCACAAGGTATATGGGCTAAGTCTTCAACTATGGAGTAGTTTGATGTGGCCATAGCATTAGGATTATGCAAATTCTTCTTAAAGACACCTTTCAGTATCTTGGGCATAATTTTAACAAGTATCTCAATTGTGAGAGGATTAGACTTTTCACCTATGGACTTACCCTTCTCTGAGGTTTCTTTTTCATAGTTATTATTCCTAGTCTGTAGTAAAGTTTGAGATCAAACCATGTTGATATAATTGGGGTCAAGGGCATTTGGAGTGCTCCCTGCTACATTTGAAGTTGAATCTAAATTCTATCATTGGAGAAAAGGATCCTTCAGGACAGCCGGTTGTTGAGCTTTTAACAACTTCTGAGCTTGTTCCATAAGGGGATAAAGATGGATGAGGTGATTTTCATGGCACAACTTACATGGGAATTTCACCTTCTTCTTTTCTTTATTTCCCCCATTAGCATTATTTGCATGTTTTGCTTGTTTTGATTTCCCTCCCCTTTCTTTCTTCTCTTCTTTTTCCCATCGGGCTGCTGATTTCCCTTCTAAGAGGTTTGTGCAAAAAAATTTACATTTTGGGGTGAGGGGGCAGCCTTTGTTGCCTCCATCATAGAATGTTTGACAGATAGTTGATGGAGCTGTTTGGCCAAATATTCTACAGTGGGAGAATTTACAGAACCAACCACACCATCGGCATGGAGTCCAGGCTTAGGTTTCTCTGCATTGTGTGTTGGCCTCATTGCCTTAAGGATAATCTCATATAAGATCCCAGACTAAGAATATATCAAATCTAGTTGTTGGTCCCTGAGGATAGCTTCTTCCTCATTCATCACTCTTGAAGTAGAAATGTCCTTGGATATATAAGGAAATAGGGGTTTAAGGAACCATTCTAATAAGAACTCAGGAGGACTAATGTCTTTATTAAGTATCTTCCGCCTTCTCCACTCTTGGATGTGATCTGGGATATGGGTGGCCTTGTTCTGCCAAAAGGAAGATAACAAGTCCATTCTGAAATCATATCGGATAGGAAGCTGGAAGTGACTAAAAATTGCGTTAGCCAAGTCCCAAAAATTGCTAAACACAGCAGAAGGAAACTCAATGTACCATTTTGTTGCAATACTCGTCAATGTTATTTGGAACAACCTCAACCAAACTGAATCTTCCTTTAGTGAGTTGGAAGAGCACCATAAATGAAAAGTGGTGGCATGAGCTCCAGGATCTTCACCAACTTTGCCTTTGAATTTTGGGATGTCCGAGGGAAACTTGGTAGGGATAGGTGGCCAGGAGGGATCATGCCTCACCGGGTCATTCATCAGTTTAGACAAATCTGGCAAGTTTAATGTTGCCAAGAAAGGAAGCTTAGGTCTAACTAGAGCACTAAAAATACTAGTTTGAGGATTAGAAGGACTTGCCCCCATGTTCCCATATGTGAGGGTGGGGTTTCCCCCTGCTACCGGTTGTGAAGTGGATGGGTTTATTTGAAAAGGGTTCCATCCATGAGCCAGAAGATTTTTTGAGTAAGGTGCAGTATAAGAGGTTCTGGTTTTCCCAGTCAAAACTGGGGTTTGAAATACAGGAGTAAGTATCCCTCCACTAAAAAGTGAAAAGGGAGAGCTCGTGAATGGAGCAGCAACCAGAGTTTGGAAACCTCGACAATAAGGGTTAGTGTTTCCAAACTGCACCCCCAGATAAGAGGGAGATGGGCCTACATATGTAGTGGATGGGGGAATGTGCCTCCCATTCCAAGGAAATCCTTCGAAAAAATCTGAGGTTCCTATAGGACCACTTTGGGAAATGTGTGTGAAGGAGGTTGGAACTGCAGGTACACTAGGAATCCCAGTGACCATACCACCAGAAGCACCTGCTAGGATTGTGGGAGCTGGTGGTTGAACCATTCGGCTAAGGTGAAGGTAAAAGAACTTTATCCTGCAGTAGACATTATTCTGCCCACAAGGACACCAATCATGGGTGGATCAAAACAACAAACCTGAACAATCACAGGATCGTTTAAGTCAGTTAGTGGTGTATTAAAATTCCTTTCAAACTAATTAGCCCGCAATTCTTCTATCTCAAGTGTGTTTAAATTAAGATGGTTTTCCCTAATTTGTGGTTCACCCAGAACTTCACTAACTCCTATCGGTTCAAAAGAACCGTCTATGATCAATCTCTTCCTTTAAGGGGGTGGTGGAGCTTCCAATGTGATAAGACGAGGAACGTTTTTTAACCTTCATGACCTGATGATAGGTTGGTCTTCCACGATTGTAAATTTGACTTTTCAAACCGTAAGGTTGGAGAAACACAGGCAAACCACACGGCAATCACTACGAAAATTCCTAAATTCTCAACAGTAAAAAAGGGTAAAAGATATGATTTCCTGAAGAAATATGAAAGACAGTTTCTTGGCATCCTTCAAGAGGTTCTTAGGCACAAGTGGAGGAATCACCCACTGTCCTCCTACACTTTCAACAAGGGTTACCTTCCAATCTCGTCCAAGGTGAACTAGAAATAGCCTTCTAGTTTACTTGTGTATGAACCCTAGATGTTAAGAGACTAGAGGCTACCTTAACTATACCAATAGTCTAGGGGGATAGTCACAAGCCTAATTCATACGCATGGGAAGGGTAGCTGAACCCGAAACTCTATCTAGGACAAAATCCCTAGATGCATAAAAACCTTGGTTTATGTTTCGACAAGGAATCGAAGGGTTATCTCCTCAGTCCAACGCCTCCACACGGCCTCATGCTTGAGGGCCCGTTTGAGAGGATATTCCCAGATACTATCGATAAAGAGAAGGATTTACCTATCGATTGGCCCACTATGTCTGAATTTAAATACTTATGGGGAGTTTACACTTTCTATCCCACAAGTCTAACCTAAGCTAGTAGGTGTATGGCCCTATAAAACAAAAATTACTAATAAATTTTAATTATAGCATTTATTTTAAGGGCGATTTGTTACTCAGAACACAAGTGGAGTGAAATATTACGATGTTAATTACTCGATAAGAAATGTAAAAACAACAGGTGTATAATTCCAAAGAAAATTATCACTACTTTAAAAATTCTTCTCTCTTTTTTTTTTTTTGTAAATATCAACGGATGAAAATGCAACTAATAAAGAGAAAACTAAGACTATATTTTTGTAATTTTTGAGATTTTATTTAAAAACTGAAAATAAAACTACTATATGCAATTCAAATGCAAAAGTTTCTAATGTTTTTTTTTCACTTTTCAAATTCCTCAAAGACTACTAATGCACCTAAATGCAAAATTATTGAGTATGCTTGGATAATATAACTATTTAAAGTGGGCCTTTGCCACCTCCACCGTAAAATGTTTGATGGGAAATTGATGGAGTTGTTTGGCCAAATATTCTATAGTGGGAGAATTTACGGAACCAACCACACCATCGACATGGGATCCAGGCTTAGGTTTCTCTGCATTGTGTGTTGGCCTCAGTGCCTCAAGGATAATCTCATATAATATCCAAACTGACAATGAATCAAATCTAGTTGTTGGTCCCTGAGGATAACTTATTCCTCATTCATCACTCCTGAAGTAGATATGTCCTTAGATATATAAAGTAATAGGGATTTAAGGAACCATTATAATAAGAACTTAGGAGGAATAATGGATTTAATAAGGCTCTTCTGCCTCCTCCACTCTTGGATGTGATCCGACATGTGGGTGGCCTTGTTCTACCGAAAGGTAGATAACAAGTATTTTCTGAAATCATATCAGACAAGAAGCTAGAAGTGACTAAGAAATGTGTTAGCCAAGTCCTAAAAACTACTAAATGTAGTAGAAGGCAACTCAATGTACCATTTTGCTGCAGTACTCATCAATTTTATTTGGAACAACCTCAACCAAACTGAATCTTCATTCAGTGAGTTGGAATAGCACGATGAAAAGTGGTGGCATGATCCCCAGGATTTTCACCAACATTTCCTTTGAATTTTGGGATGTCCGAGGGAAACTTGGTAGGGATAGGTGGCCAGGAGGGATCATGCCTCACCAGGCCATTCATCAGTTTAGAAAAATCTGAAAAGTTTAATGTTTGCAAGAAAGGAAGCTTAGGTCTAACCTAAGCACTAAAAGTACTAGTTTGGGGATTAGAAGGACCTTTCCCTGTGTTCCCATATGTGAAGGTGGGGTTTCCCCATGCTTCCGGTTGTGAAGTGGATGGATTGATTTGAAAAGGGTTCCATCCATAAGTCGCATAAGGTGCAGTATAAGAGGTTCTACCTACCCTAGTCGAAACTGGGGTTTGGAATATAGGAGTAGGTATCGCTCCGCTAAAAAGCGAAAAGGGAGAGCTCGTGAACAAAGCAGCAACCATAGTTTGGAAACCTTGACAATAACAGTTAGTGTTTCCAAATTGCACCCCTACATAAGAGGGTGATGGGCCTATGTATGGAGTGGATAGGGGAATGTGTCCCCCATTCCAAGGAAATCCTTGGACAAAATCCAAGGACCCTATAGGACCACTCTCGGAAATGTGTGTGAAAAAGGTTGGAACTATAGGTACACTAGGAATCCTAGTGACCATACCACCAGAAGCACCTACTAGGCTTGTGGGAGTCGGTGGTTGAACCACTCGGCTTGTTGGAGTTAAGGGCATAGTAAGTATGCTTGTTCTAGGGGTACTTACCATGGGAGGTAGCACCCCTTCAGCCGGAGTGGCTAAGGTGAAGGTAAAAGAACTTTCTCCTGCAGTAGACATTATCTTGCCGACATGGACACCAATCATAGGTGGATCAAAACGACGAAATTTAACGATCACATGATCGTTTAAGTCAGTTAGTGCTATATTAAAATTCCTTTCAAACTCATCATCCTACAAGTTTTCTGTCTCAACTTTGTTTAAATTAAGATGGTTTGCCCTAAGTTTTGGTTCTCCCAGAAATTTGCTAACTCCTATCGGTTCAAAAGAACCATCTGTGTCCAATATCTTCCTTTGAGGGGAGGTGGAGGTTCCTATGTGATAAGAGGAGGAATGTTTTGCAACCTTTGTGACCTGATGATAGGTTGGTCCTCCATGATTGTAAATTTGACTTTTCAAACCCTAAGGTCAGCTAAACATAGGCAAACCACAGAGTAATCACTGCGAAAATTCCTAAAGTCTCAACAGTCAGAAAGGGTAAAATATATGCTTTCCCGAAGAAAGCTGAAAGATAGTTTCTTGGCATCCTTGAAGAGGTTCTTAGGCACAAGTGGAGGAATCACCCACCGCCCTCCTACACTTTCATCAAGGGTTAACTTCCAATCCCATCCAAGGTGAACCAGAAATAGCCTTCTAGTTTACCTGTGTATGAACCCTAGATGTCAAGAGACTAGAGGCTACCTTAACTATACCCATGGTATGGGGGGACAATTGCAAGCCTGATTTGTACGCATGGGCAGGGTAGCTAAGCCCAAAACTCTGTCCAAAAATAAATCCCTAGATGTGTAAAAACCTTGGTTTACGTTTCGATAAGGAATCAGAGTGTTATCTCCTTAGTCCAATTCCTCCACATGGCCTCATTCTTGACTCCCGTTTGAGAGGAGCTTCCCAGATGCTATCGATAAAGATAAGGATTTACCTATTGATTGGCCCACTATGTCTGAATTTAAATACTTATGGGGAGTTTACACTTCTTATCCCACAAGTCTAGCCTAAGCTAGTAGGTGTATGGCCCTATAAAACAAAAATTACTAATAAATTTTAATTATAGCATTTATTTTAAGGGCTATTTTTTACTCAGAAGGCAAGTGGAGTGAAATACTATGATGTTAATGACTCGATAAGAAATGTAAAAACAACAGGTGTATAATTCCAAAGCAAATTATCACTACTTCAAAAGAATCTTCTCTTTTCTTCTTTTTGTAAATATAAACTGATGAAAATGAAACTAATAAAGAGAAAACTAAGACTATATTTTTCTAATTTTTGAGATTTTATTTAAAAATTGAAAACAAAACTACTATATGCAATTCAACTACAAAAGTTTCTAATGTTTTCTTTTCACTTTTCAAATTCCTCAAAGACTACTAATGCACCTAAATGCAAAATTCTTGAGTATGCTTGGATAGTATAACTATATGAAGTGAGCAAAATGAAGTAAAGCAGATTTATAAAAACAAAAAATCAACCACCTAAGGAAGACTTGGAACACACCAAGATGGGAAGATACAATGAATAGAAATCACTGAAATCACTCTAAGGCAAGTGAAAAACCAACACTATTCAGAAATAGAATGGTATATATGGTATCTAGAACCCTGATCACTGATTCAGACAACCAGCACTTGGACCTATTACCGAACAGGAAAATCCACTTCAAAATGCTAAAAGAAAGACAATCCAAGCAATAAGAACCCAAGGGATTAACAAAAAGAATGAAGTATGGTTAACAGGGCAATCAAAAATACAGTGCAATGCCAGTACTAAAGACCACTAAGTAAGACAAAATCCACAAAAGGACAGGAACAAGCAACCCAACCCTAAAAAATTGTGTTGCTCAGGCTTGTACAAGACTGTGTACAAGAGCAACCCGCATATTGTACGTGACTGTGCAATAGCGCAACCCGCATACACAGACCTCTGTACGTGACTTTGTAGTACAGAAACCCACGTATAGGAGTTAAATTTTTCAAAAAAAGAAAAATAAAGGACTTCCAAGCACAACTACAAGTCTGAACCAAGACAAAACACCACACACTGAATGAAAGCAAAGACTGGGAAAGGATCTATAGAGTTAACCCACAGGAGTCTGGGCTCCCCAATATGGTCGCTAGTTCTATTGTTCAGGAATAAACACCCTTATAACCTAGGGTTTGGGGTTACCAACTTACTTCTAAAACTTCCAGACAATTAGCTTTAGCTAAGTATAGAAAGGAAATAGGAAGAAATATTGGACTCACCCGATTACCAATGATTGATCCAAGCTTTATCTTCTTCTGCTCTGCTTCTCTCCAAAGCTTTCAGGGATGCACCTCCTTCACCTACAAAGAGAAAATTATCCAAGTACAATATTATACATGTATATATAATAGGTTAGATAAATAACATATATAGTGCTTAATCAAATATATTCATCAAACCCTAATACATGAAAGAGACTCAACACAATTTTGGAAGAAGAATTCTCTTTATTAACAATCACTGAATGAGATAAGTGTAAAACCCAATGCCTGAGACAATGACTCCTCTGCAACCAAAGTACGCTGAGTTCTACTGCTCCAAGACTTTTGAAGATATACCACCAGCATAACTTTTCTCTCCAAAATTGATACCTTTAATGCCCTCCCCAACGCCTCTATTTGTACTTTGGGAAATAGAGTAGTTTCGAAGGTTGAGGAGGTTGAGACAGTTGATATGGTTAATGATTAGAGTTCAACCAATCTCCATTAATCATTATTTATATTTTTTAATGTCGAATGAAGATGTACGCGACTATTGATATAGGCAACATGCATATGACATGTGAGTTTCTTAAAGGAAACCTACCTATAGATATGTACGCGGGTTGTAAAGGAGATATTCATGTATTGTACGCAAGCTGTCAATGATAATAGTCGCGTATGTACATGATTTTCAATTGAGATAGTCACGCATGCCAATCCACACTTAGAAAAATAATGTAGCAAGATAGTTGAAAGGTAAATGCATCTCATGTTGTGCCCATCTATATTGTTTTGGAAAAAATTAATCCTAAAATGTCCTTTTGTGTACCAACATAAGGAATAGTTGGCACTCAGATGGAGAAGTGCCATTTGGGTTGATAACAACTTGGCCACAAATGACATCTCGTTGGTTTTCCTCACGGGTGAGAATCTAATCAATCTGGTGGGACTCATTTTCCTTTTTTCTTGGGAGCTCCTATATATGGATAGCTACTTCAGGGTTCCTACATTACTCCTCACAATGAGTTTTGGCAAAAATCCCAAGTAATTCCCACATTTTTGTAGATGGGACTTATTTTTGAAACCAAAGGTGATTATGTTAATTGATTCTTTTTAATGGATTTGATCGAGGTCATGAACTGAGCGTGCTTTCTTAATGGTTTCGGTGTATGTGCATTTGTATGTAAAAGGTTTATTTCCAATCTCAAAACAAAGTCAGTAACAAGGTTTTTTTTTCATAAATAAACAAGGGGCTATAACAGAGCAAGACTGGTGAGAAAAGTAGGCCTGAATAGTGGGTTGGGATAGACAGAGGTTTGAAACAAGCACATAAACATCTTGTAGGATGACAGTCACACCTGTGGAGGAACAGGTGCATTCCGGGTTGCAAAAAACAAATAGGCATACATGATATGGACATAAAACAATTGAGTCGCAAAAAACAAGAGATTTCACTTGACTCGGTCGCTTGGAACAGGGTTACCAGAGCAACTGGGGTTTCTTCTGAGGCCGAGATGTTGGGCACCCAATATGCAAGTATATTATTACCAACATACAGAGTGTACAAAATTTATTGTCAACCCGAGAAAGTCTTTTATTTCAAAGCTATCGTGCAAAATATATGCAAGTACAATTTCTACCTGACACTGTTGATCTATTGGTATGCAATCGAAACTCTTTGTAAACTAGATCACATCTGCTTGAAAAGAAATCAATGCTCAAACCTATTCATAAATCAAACTGTAAATCGAATACACTTCAACAAGATCTATTCCTATGAAACAAGATCTGATTACGTACATCTAAAGAATTGTTATGTTGGCCAACGATCTACCAAATGAATTATCAGCACAATGATTATGACAGATCTGATGAATGAAAGCACACAACTATGATGAAATCAATGAATGAAAGCATGAACAAAATAATAAGCAGATCTAAACAATAACACACTTACAATTAACACTACCAGCATCTGCTCAGGGAAGAGGGCCCTTCCTCCACTGAGCAGAGCTGGATCTCCACAATAGAAATCTACAACTCCAGAATTAAGAAACAGCCAGCATGTATTATCATAATGGAAGAATTACAACAGATCTGGATCAAATCCTACATCACAACATTGTGTTATCTCCTATCCTGGCTAATCTATCATGCTTAATCAATCAATCGATCATCAATCAATATTCAATAATCATTAATCAATAATCCCCTCTTAATGAGATTGATTACATATTTATACATAAA
>LPNX010036702.1:0-89434 GCA_001517045.1 Pseudotsuga menziesii
TGGGTAAAGAAAGACAAAGACTACACGTAAATTGTTCCGGTAATTGTTTTGAAGAATTATTTTCTTTAAAAAAAAAAAAGAGAGCTGCCATTTATATTTTGGTGCAATGGTTTCTTTAAATTAATTATCAAATCTTTAGGGAGTTCTTTTCAAAAAATAAAAGTTTTTAAACAACCATTTATATTTGAAAGCAAGGTTTTTTAAAATTGAATTATTAAACGTTTCGGGAAATCTTTTTAGAAGATAAAAAGATTTTAAAGAACATTGGCTAAGAGGAAAAGAATATTTTGGACTGTATTTTGTACACAAAAATTTACTACACGATAAATTCCAATGAATTCTTTAATTTCAATTGTTGGAGTTATTTTGTCTGGAAAAGAAAATTATCACGAATGGTTTCGTAAAGTTAAAAATACCCTTATTTTTAATGATATGTGGGATGGAATTTGTGAAAATGAGAATTTAAAAGATAAAAAAGATGGAGAAGCAATAGATGAAGTGGATAAAAGTGCACCAGTACCACCTACTAATGCCAAAGAATTAGCATTATGGAAAAGCAAAGACAAGAAGGCTTATGCCTTGATTATTGCCTTTGTAAGTGAAGAAGTAAGTAGACATTTAGTTTCTAGCAAAAGTACTTGGGAAGCATTAAAGAAACTAAAAGATTTGTATGATTCACATTATGAGCTTGAAATCATACAACTATTGATGAAATTATTTAACCTAGAACTAAAAGATAATCACCCAATGAAACTTGCTTATGAAATTAGAGCCATTTTTCATGATATTGATGCAACTGGTGTAAAAGTTGGCATTCAACTTACTGCATTTATTAAAGCTCTTTATCCTACCTATACTCATTATTTAGAATCACTTCAAGCTAGTGGCCAAATGAAAGCTGTGACCTTTGAAACACTTGTTGAGAAAATTGCAGAAAGAGAGAAAGCATTTGGGAAGGAGTCTAAACGCAATGAAGAAACTTTGTGTCTTGCACAGAAAGGACACAAATCAAAGAAGAATTTGCAAAGGATGAAAATAGAATCAGAGGTCGAGGTAGAGGACAAAGAGGACAGTACAGAGGAAGGGGGGGAATATTTAATCAAGGAGTAAAACAATGTTATAGATGTGGAAAAATGGGATATACTTCTAGTTATTGTAAAAATTCTTGGGAGAAAAATTTTAACAAGAAAGAGCAAGTACAAGATGAAGAAAATGATAAAGGTAACCGATAAGAAAAATGATAAAGGTAACCCTCCTGAATCTGCACATTATGTTGTTGCACATTGTAATCTATGAATTGAAGAAGCTTTCAGTACTTCATTTTCTTGGAATGGCATTTGGTTATTAGATACTAGAGCTGCATGGCATATGACATTTAGAAAAGACTTCTTTGAAACTTTTAGTGATCAAATTGGTGGGGTAATACATTTGGCAGATAAGTCTCAGTTAAAACTTTTAGGAATTGGTTCTGTTATATTAAAATTATCACAACTTGCTGATTATATACTTTTTGATGTTCTTTATGTTCCACAATTGAAGAGAAATCTAATATCTCTTGTGCAAATTAGACAACAAAATCACTCAATACATATGTTTGATGGTATCGTTGAGATTAGAAGATGTTATAATAATGTGATTGTAATGACTGGAGTGGAAGATAACAAACTTTTAAAGTTGAATGGTACATCATCCAATTCACAGAATTCTGCATATTTGGTTCAGCATTATAGTAATTTATCTTACAGCTTATTGTGGCATGCTATATTTGGTCATATTAATTATGACAGACTCAGGATTATGAAACAGAAAGGAGTTCAAGGGATTCCTACTATTCCAAGACAAATTTCCCCGTGTGATGCTTGTATCTTAGGCAAGCACAGTAAACAACCTTTTAATGATTCTATGTTTCGAGCTTCAAGAAAGCTTGGTCTTATTCACTCAGATTTATGTGGGCCCATACCTGTTCCATCAGCAAATGGTAACAAATATATCATGAATTTCATTGATGACTTTACGAGGATGTGTTGGGTTTATTTATTAAAAGTAAAATCTCAAGCTTTTGATACATTCATAAATTTTCACTTATGGATTAAAAATGAAGGTCAAATCAATGTTGGAACCCTTCGAACTGATAACGATGGTGAATATACATCTCAAGATTTTGAAAAATATTTGCAAGAAAATGGTATTAAACATCAAACAAGTGTTCCTTATAATCCACAACAAAATGGTGTGGCAGAATGTATGAATAGGACATTGTTGAATATAGTAAGATCAATGATGTTTTTTAAGAATGTCAAGCTAATGTTTTGGGGAGAAGCAGTTCTTTGTGCTATCTACATTAAGAATAGATGTCCTTTTGCTGCACTACAAAACAAAACACCTTATGAGATGTGGCATGGCCATCTTCCAGCTATCAAACATTTTATAATTTTTGGTTCCACATGTTACGCTTTGATTCCTAAGCAACAAAGACATAAATTGGGAGCAAGAAGTCGAAAGTGTATTTTTTTGGGATATTCTAATACCTCTAAAGCTTATAGATTGTATGATGAAGATAACAAGAAGTTTATTGTTTCTAGAGATGTTATATTTCTTGAATTTGAGAAAGATGCACTCACTAGTGATAAACAACTTGCTCAGCTTGATAGATTTCATTCTAAAAAAATCTATCATGAAAATGGATAATGAACTTCCAAATCTTGAATGGGGGGTTCCTGTTCTAAGTCAAGTTTTGAAATTTCCTTCTATAGAAACAAGTTCTTCTAATGCACAAGTTGATGAAACAGAAAATGAGACAGTTGATGGTGTTATTAATGGAAGTGATAAATTAAGTATCATAGATATTGCAGAACCTGCTCTTAAAGAAGAAACCGAGCATTAGAGGAAATTTGAGGTCTAAAATGGGCCTCCTAAGGAAAATAATAAAATAATAGTTAAAATAATAATAAAAATAGTTATTAATTTTGGAGGAAGAATGAAAAAAACTACTTTTTGTGTTCGTATTTTCGACATATCTCCCTGTGTTTTTACTCAAATTTCAAGAGGGAGAGCTCGTTGTATGTGGAATTTAATTCCACATCCAATGAGTACCCACACTGCATATTTTTTATGGACCCCCCTACCCCCAAAACAAGAAATACCTGAAAAAATGTGATGATGTCATCATCACATTTTTTCAGGTATTTCTTGTTTAGGGGGTAGCGGGGTCCATAAAAAGTAAGCAGTGTGGGTACTTGTTGGATGTAGAAATAAATTCAACATACAACGAGCCTTCCCTCTTGAAATTTGAGTAAAAACACAGGGAGATATGTCGAAAATACGAACAAAAAAAGTAGTTTTCTTTTATGACAAATATGTCAATTCAACCATTATGGTTAACTCATTTTATTAAAATTCTATTCGTTCTTGAATTCCAACTCACAAAATTTATTGTTGGCGCGTTTTCTTACAAGGCCCATTTTAGACCCCAAATTTCCTCTAATGCAAACACCACAACAACAAAAAGTTTGTAGATCAATACGGACTAAGACATTTCCAAAAAGGTATGATGATTTTGTAACATTAGATTGTGAATTAAACTTTCATGTGTTTGATGAACCTGTATCTTTTCAAGAAGCAGTAAATAGTGATGTATGGAAAAGTGAAATGCAAAGAGAGTATGATGATCTCATAAAAAATGGAACTTGGAGGTTGGTGAATCCTCCAATTGGAACCAAACCAATTGGATGCAAGTGGATATATAAGAATAAATATAAAGCAAATGGCTCACTTGACAAACACAAAGCAAGACTTCTAGAAAAAGGGTATGCACAGAAAGAAGGTGTTAATTACACTGGTGACATTTTGTCGTACAACTAAATGGGGCACCATTCGAACTTTGTTTTCATTAGCAGCACAAAAAGGATGGAAGATACATCATATGGATGTTAAAACCGCCTTTTTGAATGGAGACTTGAAATAAGATGTTTATATGGATCATCTTGAAGGCTTTGCTATCAAAGGTCAAGAACAGAAGGTATGCAAATTGGTCAAATCTTTATATGGTTTGAAACAATCACCCCAAGCTTGGTATGAAAAGTTAATTGAACATCTTCTCAAATTGAATTATAAGCACTTCAATCTAGATGATGCAACTTTATTTGTCAAGAAAATTGGAAGATCGGTTGTATATCTAGTTGCCTATGTGGATGATTTGCTTATCACAGGAAATAATGATGATTATATAGTATCTATCAAAAGAGAGTTGAAAAAGGTTTTTGATATGACAGATTTGGGAGTATTACATTATTATTTAGGAATTGAAGTAGATCAAAAACCAAAGCACATTTCATTTCTTAGAAAAAATATGTTGGAGAGTTATTAAACAAATTTGGTATGCAAGATTGTAATCTTGTTTCAACACCAATGGAGCAGAATCTAAAGCTTACTTCAAATGAAGGTAGCACATTTGAAGATCCAACAAAGTAGAGGAAGCTTGTTGGAAGTTTAATTTATCTTACTACTACTCGTCGTGACATAAATTTTGTTGTAGGAATACTTTCCATGTTTATGCATCACCCCTTTGAAGGTCATTGGAATGCAGCAGAGCTCAAATATTTAAAAGGCACTCAATCTTATGGCATCAAATATTCTAGAGTTTCAGACTTTCATCTCACTGGTTATTCAGATTCAGATTTTAATGGAGATAAAGAGCATGGGGTCTCTACTTCATGTTATTTGATGAACATTGGATCAACAACTATCACATGGAGATCACGAAAGCAATCTATTCCTGCTGATTCTACAACTGAAGCCGAATATGTTGCAGCGACTCAAGCCACAAAAGAAATCATTTGGCTTCGTAAAATACTTGAAGACTTCCAGGAGAAACTAATGACTTCAACGCCTCTCTTTGTTGACAACACTTTTGCAATTCAATTGGCCAAGAATCCAAAATTCCATGATCGAACCAAACATATCAACACCAAATATCACTTGTTTCGACATCATGTTGAAGCCAAAACCATTCATTTGACGCATTGTCCTACTTCAGAGCAAATTGCAGATATCTTTACTAAAGCATTGAGCCGTGAAAAGTTTGAAAATTTTAGAATGCAGCTTGGCATGTAAGATATGCCCTCAGATCTCAGATTAAAGGGGGAATGTTGAATAATCCTTCAGGATTACATTGTAAATAATATTTCAGTTATTAATTAGTAAATTCTAGTTAATAATATCTGTAGATAACGGTTTTGATATCTTTTATATGTAACACTCATCTACGTAATAAGATATTGATTTGTTGAGGTTCTTCACACCCGTGTCAACAGTAAAAATCAAAATTCTGTACTTGAATTGAACGGTGAAGTGTAAATAGTTTCTTATGGATAGGGTTAATGCTAGTTGGAGTTTTCTCTTCTTAGAGAGGGTTTCTATGTTTGAAAAGTTTTGTATATAGTTTAATGTATGTGATGGTGATGGTTGAAAAGTTTTGTATACAGTTTTATGTATGTGAGGGTGATGTTGCCATTTATATTGTTAGCAAAGCAACCCTGTTAAGCAAGGGTGTAGAGTAAATGTTTTATGTTTTGGATGGTTTTTTTTGTGATTTTTTGGTAGGCTGAAATTGTAGATATATATTATTTAAATTTCATAATCTGGTGTTTGTTGCATAATCTCTTGTTTATGGGTTTTTGAGGTTCTATGTTTTGAACTGTTTTCAGTCATTTTCTTGGTTAAATCCATTTGAAATATGACCTGCTTATAGTTGAAATCTAGTGGATATGAATTGCTGAAATTGCATAATCAGGTGCTTATAGGTTTTTGAGGTTTTTGAGAGTGTTGAATCCATTTTACAATCAAATATGTTATTGAACAATGCAGAATCACAATAACTTACAATGATTAGCCAGCTTTTCAACAATGTCTAGAACCTGAAAGTGCCCAATATTGCCTTGTAATTGGTATAGCAGCAAGTCTTTTATGTTTGTGGATGCTTTAATACCTCAGCCATGGGAAAACCTCTGAGACGTGAAAGACTGAAAGAGCTGCATGCAATAACCAACAGACTGGCATAAAAAAGTGCAATAGTGCTTGGCAGAGAAAATTACCTCGCCATAAAGAAGTTGAATGAGTGTAGTGCTCAGTTCATTGAGAAGTTATGCAATGCGATGTAAGTTCATGGAAAGTCTTCGATCCATAAAGAAAAATAGAGAGGATGGAGGTAAAGAATCTCCATGCAATGAAGAAGTTGAAGGAGTGCGGAGCTCAATGCATGGAATCTATGGCGAAAATAATATGAAGAATAAAGCTGCAGAAACTTCAGTTGGAAAAGCGTGGATATCAATTTTAATTGGACAATGTACGTTATTAAAAGCAATTATTAATTTGAAGAAAAAGAAGTTTATATATATATATATGGAGAAATTTATGTTCCAAAATAGTTCAATTCATTCTTGCATTTAAAAAAATTGTTTGTATGACCAATTCTCACGTTGCTATTTAATAAATGAATTTTTATTTTTATAAAATAAAAGCCATGACTTAATTGAGCCTTGAGTGGTACATTATGAAAAATGTTTTTTTTTTTTTTTGCAATTCTCACGCTGCTATTTAATAATTGAGTTTTTATTTCTATAAAATAAAAGCCATGAGTTAATTGAGTCTTGAGTGGTACACTGTCAAACATGTTTTTAATATTAAAAATTGGGATGTTGGTACAGTGATGATTCATTAACTGTGATTATTGGATGAGGTAGATATAGATGATAGAAGAACAATTTATTTTAAAATAAATGAAATCAAATTGAGTTTGAATTATAAATATTGTATCAAGTGGTAAAAACTCAAAGTTTAAATTACTCACATCATGTTAAAGAGGTATAAGGACAGTAAATTAAGTTTAAATTAGAAATATAGTCAATAATTTTTTATAATAATTTGAGATAAGGTGTAAGGATTTTGAGAATAATTTGAAATAGAATTGAATCATATAAGAAAATGGAAGGAGGAGTTAGATATTGTAAAGTTTATGTTTTGTTATTTTTTTCTAGTTTATTAGTTTTTTTAATAATAGTATTTGATTTAAATGTATGAATTGAAATAAAATGTTTTACATTATAAAATGTCTTACTTGAAATGATTTACAAAGGAAAAATATGGATATCAATCATCTATTTTAATAATTGCATTTGAAGCTCATTTAAATAGATGAAATGACCCACATATAAAATATCCCACTTAAAATGACTGTATATTATAAATATTAAAGAAATATAAGTATTAGATAACACAAACATTAGTATAAGTATAAAAGTATATAGTATAAGTATAAATAGTATATAGTAATAGTGAAAATACCTATTAAAATGTAAAAAGTAAAAATGAATATATTTATATTGTAAAAGTGAATAGTGATTTATTAACATGTAAAAAGTAAAAATGAATATGTGCATTGCAAAATTGAATTGTTTGTCATTCGAACTTTATTAATGGTGTTTTCCTAAGTATACAAAAGAAATAAGTATAGGCCAATTTTTTTAGATGTTTAGGGTTTTATGATTTTGTTGTTTTATTAATAGTGTTTGCCTAAGTATACACAAGAAGGAAGTATAGGCCAACCTTGGGTTTGATGATCTTGATGTGGAGATCACTACTAATAAAAGATTATTATTTGTACATCAAAATGCTATCCCAAGTATTGGATTATAGAGGTGGAAGATAATATGAGAGGAAAAGGTGAATAGAGAATGTTGTATATTTATTTATTTACATGATTTTATAAAGGAAATGTCAAAATAAGTATAGTTAAATACAAAGGTTGTGTACAAATTTACGAACAAGGTTAAATCACAATGAAATTTTCTTATCTAAAAAAATTAATTCATTTTATGTCTAAATTTTTTTAACAATATTGAGAATATGGTTTAAAAGTTTGAGGATTGAAATTTGAAAGTATGTAAAAAAATTACTATTATTGATAAAATGTATATATGTTAATTTTATTTATCAAATTAACATAATTATTACTATGTAGTTATTTAATGTAAACATTAACCATATAAACATTAAGATAAATAAATTATTTAGAAAAGCATAATAATTATATTCATACCAATATAAATATTAAAATAAAATATATAACCTAAAAAACAAATAAATTATTTAAAATATATTAAGATAAATAAATTATTTAAAAAAACAAAATAATAATAATAATAATAAAGAAGTAAAAATAAAGTTATTAAATTTCTAATAGTTGCAATTAAAATTTTAAGTACAAATGAATCATTCATTTATAGAGATGAAATAACCTACTAAAAAAATGTCTCACTTAAAATGATCCACATCATATTAATTTTTTTTTAAGATTAATTTTTTTTCTTAAGCATTTCCATTTCCAAATCTATAATATTTTTAATGATCCACATCACATTAATTTTTTTTAAGATTAATTTTTTTTCTTAAGCATTTCCATTTCCAAATCTATAATATTTTTAAAACATGGAACTCTACAGACTCCTGAAATGCAAGTTGTAGATACCTTGCATGCTACTTACTTTTGAATAAAAACTTTCTGTTGACAAAATTGCTACTTGTTAAAACCTGCCTGCCAATGGTTGAGATGTGAGTGCCAAGAGAAGATAGTAAAAAAATGAGGTACAAAGACTTTTTATCTTTTACCTTTTTTTGTATAGAGAAGGTTTCCTAGTTTTTTATTTTTCCTTGTCCCACTTGTTTGGATTTTTTTGAATTACTTTTAATGCTTTTATATTTTTTTTCAAAGCCCCCGGCTGCCACTATAAACCCCTAGATATATCCGACAACCCGCAAGCCAGGATATACCAGAAACTTGTGACTCAGCAAGGGCCGAGACTTCCCGGACTCCAATCCCAACAAGGGGCGGTAGCCTATCCAAGGGGCGTCTACCCTGTGAGCCTTATCACAACAGGCCATGTCTCGATGGGATTTGATCCCTGGTGGGCTGGGTGAAAACCACCTTCCCCACTGTTCGGGATCCCACGTCATTGACAATGCTTTTATATTTTTATGATGGTTGTCCTGCAATCCGCAAGGGGAGAGACGAGACACAGGGTGCATCCTCGGTATGCCGAAGGTAGGTTGTTTAACATTCGAATGATGAACAATGTGGGACACGCATCCCCAATCCAACACATGAACTCCGTATTCTCCTCCAGCGGTTCGGGCTTTCTGTAGTCTCCGAATTGGAATCGTTGTTAGGCGATTGCTTAGATTCAAAATCCTTAAAAGTCTGTTCAAACCACCGCCACTACCACTGCCAAATCCTTGAAAAAAAGAATTCAGGTGATGCAAATAAGTGTTAATTGCATATAATAATTCAGCTCATGCAAATAATTCAGGCAGTGAAACAAACAATTTAGGTGGTTTTGGCTTTGATGCATTCGTCTTAATCTTAAAAAAACGCCTCTGTAAATTTGTACCAATGATATCAATTTCATGACAATGCAGGATTTGACAAATATTCCAATGTGCTAATATTCAAGCTTTTCATGTTTAATGTGTAGATTCGGTTTTTAATACGAATGTTATTCATTCGAAGATGTATGTCTAATGTGTATATGTAGATTCAGTTTTAAATATGAATGTTTATTCATTCGAAGATGTAGTTTAGTAGACATTGGCATAGGGATCCAACCATGGATTTGTGCTAAGAAAGATTTTGTAAAAACTATCCAATCATAACAGTTATATTGCATACACTGCAGCATTTCGAATTTCTTCCATGTATTTTAATGGTAATTCCGCAGAGTTTTATTTGCACAGAAATTACCCTTTAAATTAAAATTTATATGATAAATGCTCTGGACATGGATTTTTGGATGAAGCCAAGCAAATAAAGGTATTCTGAATTGAAATAGTTTTAAATATGCATTTTCATTCATAAATTAACCAGTCTACTTTCAAGCCAATCTATCAGCATTCATGGGTTGCAAAACAATCTATCAACATCCGTGGGTTATAGAGATATTTTGGTGCTAAATATGATAACATAGATTTATATTAGTGTTAATAGACTGAATTTCTTATAACGACACCAAAGTTCAATCATCCCAGGTCAGCTTTATTTCGCAGGGTTTGAGTTGGATATGTGTTTACTTCGCATGGTTTGTGTTGTTATTGCCAGTAATTTTTTTCATTTTATTTTTCATATTCATTCTCAAGGGTTTGGTAAAGCTTTTCCCTTTCAATGGATTCCAAGCCCTTTTTTTTGAGCTGGGAGTTGAATTATGGATGTATAACAATATAATTGAGGCTTTTTGTTGTGTTTTTTAACAGTTTGCAGAGGTGAAATATAAGGTGGATCTATCTTAACCAATGTCCTAGAAAGACAAGTCACCCTCATTAGAGAAAGAGATTTTGCATGGTATCAGGTATCAGGTATCTGTTAGTGTTTGGCCATGATGGGTCCTTATGGAAGTGGAAAGATTACGCTACTCAGCATGCTAGGCGAAAGAAATCAGCGATAGTTGGTGGGCAAGGTAGACTACATATTTTAGAAAAATGAGCAAATGGTTACTATCAAATTTCACTTTTTTTCTTCTCTTTGCAACTGTACATAGATAGTTGAAAACAACATTGGCCTATTTGTCAAATAGTCAATGAGACACACACACAGATATAATTTTTGTCATAGATACAAACCTAAATGCAAATGCAATCACATTTTCAGTTCTACAAACCTAAATGCAAATGCAATCACATTTTCAGTTCTTTTGACTGTAAAGCAAAGTATTTTTAGATCTGTGACAAGGTTATTTCCCTACATATAGCATTGCGACTTCTTCTATATGCCCATATATTTGGTTCAAAATTCTGTCATTTTTACAACTTTGCAACTGCATCTTTTATTGCTAGTTCACACACACACACAATATATATATATATATATATATGTCATAGATACAAACCTAAATTCACTTGCAATCACATTTTCGGTTCTTTTGACTGTAAAGCAAAGCATTTTTAGATATGCGACAATGTTATTTCCTTACATATAGCACTGCGAACTTCTTCTATATGCCCATATATTTGGTTCAAAATTTTGTCATTTTTACAACTCTGCAACTGCATCTTTTATTGCTAGTTTTCAAATTGTCTTGACCATGACCTGTTTGGAATTTGCAGGTGTAATAAGCAAGAATAAACAAAAACAACATGTTCCCTCTGAAAGAAACTTGTACAAACTAGCACTTTTTTGTTTTGCATAAAAAAAACAGTTTTGGAGTTTTTATTATTATTATAACCATGATCTCTTTCCAGTTTTTTTGTTGTGTGTATTGGTCGAAAAGAAAACAAACAAAAACAAGTATCTTGTGGAGAATCTGTTTCATCCTTGTGGTTAATCATTTGCAACCCAATTGTGCAGTTTTGTCGTTATTCTTTGCATACAAAAAATTTCAAGCACTTGCACATGAAAACTAGAATTTTGCATGTAGCATTAGAACAATATAAAACAACCTTGATATTTCAGCATGCTCTTATTCTCCACTTTGCAAATTGTTCTTGCAATGTGTGTCAAATTGATGTTCATGTTTTAAGCTTAATAGTTTTCTTTGATACAATGCAATTGCTTTATCATTGCAATTGATTATGCGTTTGAAATTTGATTCAGCTTATTCATTTTCTACTATATGCACCTGCATAATATGTTTAAATGATATTTAATACTATTTATATTAAGACTACATAGTGAGAAAAAAACAAATTTTTATATCAAAATAGCAAATTAAATAATGTTAATTTTTTAATATGAAAATATGCAACTCTAATATCAAAATTTTGTAATATCAAATTTATGTAAATGTAATTTGCACTGGATAGTTTTATTTATTTAATAGAATGAAATTGCTTTATAAATGCAATTTCCTATACATTTCAAGTTTGATTCCTTTTCTCCTATGTGCACCTTAATATGTTTAAATAAATAAAAAAATTAGTGTTGGTTTTGTGATATCAAAATATGTGATTTATTATTCCAATATGTGCTAAACTTTTGATAGTTTTAATTTTTGTCTTTAACATTTGCAATTGAACCACCAAATTTCCTTTCCTCTTATAGGATAATCGAGCCTTGAGCTTTGTATAGCCAACTTAATTGTCCTCGTACCTACTACTTCACTTCAACAGTATTTCTTTTGCAATTGCAAATAAGCAGCAGTGCCACCTTGTGGCTCTTGTTTATAGATAAATTAAATAAAATGTACATGTCACAATTTCTTTTTACTATACTCTCCTATCAAATTCACTTAACCAAAGTTAAATGTAAATAAACGGTTCAACTGTGAGTTATCCATGCCTAGCTACATGTTTATTTCAGGAAGAAAAAAAAACCTGTCCTTGGTATTCTTATTAAGAATCAAAAGGAATCTAATGTGCCTACCCAAAACATGGGTTACATCCAAGATTACAAACTGCTCATACATGAACAAGTCACAACACAACAAGTGACGGTGGGGGAGATCAGGCACTAAACAACATAAATAAAGTTCCCATCAGCAATAACTGTCGCACCATACCATATCTATCCTGAACCAAAGAGTGCAGAGCAGCAATCAAAAGGAGCCCGCTCCGAAACATCAAAAAGGTGCCAAAAAGGGGGAGTAAGCTCCCGCACCGAGCTCAAAAGAGCTGAAATGAGTCATGAGTGACCAAAAGGCCATCGAAAAAATCAGAGTAACAACCAAAACCAGGAGCCAAGAAAGAGCAGTTTTTGAGAGGCAGTCTGCAAGCTGATTGTGTTCACGGTAGATATGACTGAATGACAATTTTAGAAAGCATGAGCAGAGCTTTCTAGTTTCCCTATACCAGTGGAAGAGTTCTGGAGGGGAAAGAGAAGCAGAGCCCTTTGCCCAATTTATGATGACAGATGAGTCACCGAATACATTGAGTGTGGGAATCCCCATCATTTGGGATGTCAGCAAAAGAGCCCATAGGCCAACTAATTATGCTTTTGTGTTGGTGTTGTTTCCCAGCCCCAGCACAAACTCGAAGGAATGTGACTCGTTCAAATATAAGCAGTAACCAACTCCACCCACATAATTTGCAGATGCCCCATCAAAAAATCTGCAGGGATAGACCAGGATAGGACCAGGGCCAACAACTCTTTTCTTTTTTACCTTGAATGTCGGAGGACAATACAACTGCAAGGAGTATGTGATTTGTTGAACAATGCCCAGGACAGACAACTTTTTCCCCTCAAAAATAAGGAAGTTTCGAGCTTTCCAAATGGCCCACATAGTGTGAAAAGGAATATAGCAGCATACAGTATATTTGGAGAAGCTATCAGTCCATTTTTCCAGGAACATACCAAGATTATCAGCTTGTGATGATGGAGGAATTTGGTACTGATCACAAAGGAGAGAAAGAATTTTCTTCCAAATAGAACAATGAGAAAAAATATGCTGAACAGACTCCTCATCAGCATTGCAGAGGGCACAGATACCTAGACCAGTCCAACCTCGTTTCTGGAGGTTATCCCAAGTAAGTATTTTTTCCTTCAACGCCAACCAAACAAAACAATTGATTTTCCTGGGAAGCAAGCCAGAACAAATAAGAGCAAGTAACCTGCTACCAGACGGGGGAGAAAAGGAATTGATAATGCTGTCATAAACCAATATTGCTGAGATTGAACCATCACTCTTGTTGTAAACCCAAATCAGGGCATCAGACTAAGAAAAGAGTTGGGTTCCACTGAGTTCCAGACCTCTCGTAAAGGAATCCCAGGCAACTTTCCAATCCCCAACAACACACAGATCCTCAGTCGAATACCAATAATGGTGAGTACCAAGTAAGGTGTTACGAGCCTGTGAGAGAGAAGTGATATCCAAGTCATCTAAATAAGCTCTTAACCCATCGGGGAGAGAGAGTGAGCTAGGAACTTCAATGATCGGATCAATGACAATAAGAACATCATGACCATTGCCCACCTACCAGGCAAGACTTCTACCAAGCCAAGGTAGATTTTGTAAGAATCACTTCCAGATAATGGAGACCCCACGAGAGCTGAAGCTTTTACCTCTGAGCCAAGCCACCACCGAGAGGTTCTTCAAGTATTTGGTAATGAGAACCTGATGCCATAAACCATTGTTCTGAAGGACCATCCAAAAATTCTTAAGTATCAAAGCAATGCTAAACCAGAACAAATTCAAAATGCCCCAACCCCCGTTCTCTTTCAGCCAAGAGAGGGTCTGCCAGTTCACAAGATGATACCTGTATTAATTGACAGAGGAGCCCCATAAAAAGGCAAAAGTAATGCTTCTAAGCTTGTGCATAATAGAAACTGGTATGGGGGCAAGGCCCAACCAATATACTGGAATGCTAGTCAGCACTGCTTGTACAAGTATAAGACGACCTCCCATTGAGAGCAACTGGTGTGCCTAGTGACAAATCCTATTCTCAAACTTTTGAATCAGCCAATGCCAGTCACAAACTTTATACCCCAATGGTTTGATAAAATAGCCAAGATACTTAAAACCAAAGGCAATAGGCTGCATCTTATAGGGCAATACCCGAGCAATATCAGAAAGGATATCAGCATCCATATTACTGTGAAGAAAGCATGATTTGTCCAGACTAATGCTCATCCTCGAGGCCTTGCAGAAGGTGCTTAGAATAACATCAAAGGCAATCCACTCCTGTAAGGTGCCAGTGCCCAGTAGGATCACATCATCCACAAAAAGGAGATGTGTAAGGGCAAGTGAAGTAGAGACCTTAATACCTTTAATGAGACCATGATCTCTAGCATCAGAGATTAAGAGGCTGAGCCCTTCTATGACAAGGATGAAGACCATTGGGGATAAAGGGCAGCCTTGTCTGATTCGATGGGAAGCTGGAAAGAACTTTGAGGGAGTACCATTAATGAGGAAAACAAAATTTGCAGATGTGAGGCATCCCATGATCCAATTAACACCCAGGAGGGGTACCCCAATCTGGATCAGTATGAGTCAGATGTAGGACCAGTTCACACGGTCAATAGCCTTAATCAAGTCCAATTTGAGGATGAGTGCACTAGTATTCTTGCATTTCACAGTATGGAGAGTCTCCTAAACAATGCCAGTAGGTTCAACAATCTGACGGTTTTTAAGAAAACCATATTGTTCCAAAGATATGCATGAGTCTGGGAAAGGCTTAATCCTGACAGCAATGACTTTAGAGATCAATTTGTATAGTAGGTTACACAAGGAGATAGGCCTGAAATCAGCAAAGTTAGAGGGCTTATCTTTTTTAGGAATCAAGGCCAAGAAGGTAGAGTTCAGTGAGTGAGGGATAAAGCCCAAAACCCTAGCAGAATCAACAGCTGACAATAAATCATTCCCCATAAGATCAAAGAAGTATAAATAAAACTCAACAGGCCATCCATTCGGGCTAGGACTCCGATCTTTTTTGAAATATTTCAAGGAAAACTCTATCTCCGACAAAGAAACAGGGCGAATGAGGCTAGGGGCATTTACATCAGAAATCATAGTAGGGTACAGCATGACAACCTTGAGCTGATCCAGCAAGCAGGTTTCCTTATCATCCTGGAAAATGTGAGCAAAATGTCTCTGACCAAGCTCCTTAAGGGAAGACTCATCCTCAATGCAATTGCCATCATCGTCGCTAAGAGACCAAATCATATTTTGATTCCTTCTTCCCAATGCCAGAGTATGGAAGAACTTAGTATTCGAGTCACCCAACAGAGCCCATTTAGTTCTACTTTTAAGTTGCCAAGTCAGAAGATGGTGCTCTAACAACTTTTTCTTTTTTGACCTAAGAAGAGTCAATGACAACTGATCCTCAAGGGAAAGGATACCGAAAGAGGAGCCAGAGAAAAGGGAACCTATTTCCCTGTCTAAACGGATCGATTCAGACTCTATCATAGAACGTTTTGCTTTGATCCAGCCTTTTACCTCCAGCTTGAGTGAATGGAGTTTGTGAGTCAAAAGGCCTAAATCGAGAGCAGAGGCCCTAGGGATCAGTTCAGACCATCTCTTAAAGACCCAACGAGGTAAAATCCGGATCATTAAGACATGATCGGTTAAATTTGAAAGGGTAGTTACAAGACCCCCTCTGCTTGTCTGATCTGTCGGACCTCAACTTGAGTGCATTAAAAGTTTGTAAAGATTGCGTTTATCAGTTTGCTTAGTTCATGAAATAGCATCAAACAGAAATTAATTGCTTAAACAGAAATGAAAAGCAAAACTAATAAACGGATGTGGGAAAAACAAACACAGAATCAGAGAGTCACAAACAGAAGTTGATAATGGAGTTCACCCCCTTCACCGGGCTACGTCTCTAGGTCCCTCTCCAATGGGTACCGATCCAATTAATCTCTTTAAAATGGTACAAAATGGTTCTGGAATCAGCTTCAGCAACTGTAAACAGAATGCTGTACAAAGTCTTCAAGACCTCTCTTCTGGAAAATTACATTTAGCCTTCAAAAGGCAAAGAAAGCTAAAGTATAACAGAGAATGTCGACTTCCACAGAAACAACCTCTACTTTACCACAAAACTCTCCTCATAACAGAAACACGATGCTCTGTGCTCTAAAAACCTGCCCCTCAATGTGGCCAGAATCGCCTTTATAAAAGCGTTCAGTCCCCGGATAAGTAACGGTTCAACTCGTTTTATCATCACAGCGGTTATCTTCTTCATTTCTGTTACAACCATAAACTAAAACTGAACCATGCAATCCTTCCAAATCACCGCACAAGCGGTATGTTACCACGACGTTCCATATCCCTGAAACGTTGCAAAAGGTTGTTCATATGCTATACTCTTGACCTGTCAAACGTTACACATATCATGTGACATTGCAACTGCCACCCAATATAACGTAACCGCCAGCTAACCGCGCACCCAATGCAATAAACATTTGATGTTACCATTTTATCTGCGGGGCTTTCCAAGAATGTCGTAGTATCCACAACGTCGCAGCATCCTCAAACGTCGTTGTGTATAACTAAGCTCCACAACATCGCAGCATCCTCAAACGTTGCAGCGTATAACTGAGCTCCACAACGTCGCAGCATCCTCAAACGTCGCAGCGTATAATTGAGCTCCACAACGTCGCAACATATAAATAAGCTCCACAACGTCGTAGCATACATGACCGCGCGGGATTTTCATGAACCAGGCGATGTTCCACTTGACGGTGCGCAAGCTACGCGGCCCATGCTATAACTGTGCGGTTGTAACCGCGTGGGCTATGCTATAATTGCGTGGGCTATGCTATAACTGCGCGGCTGTAACTGACCGGGCTATACTATAACTACGCGGCCGTAACTATGCGGGCTATAACTGTGCGGGGGTTTAGCATATGAGTTAAAAACATAGATTAATAACCATTGTACCATATTGGATCAGTGTAATTTTTGAAGATGAATAATCCACCGGATCATTCCTCCCCATTGGAGAGCTTTTGGACCACCAAAATCCTGTGTCACTTTGGAAGTAAGTGAGGGTACAACTCCCTCACTTTTCCAATCTCCATCCATCTTGCCTTGCTAGGATGCATGCCTTTAATCCCTACTCGAAGGTACTCAACATTCCCCCTTTGTGAAGTCCTTACATTTCTGTCAAGAATAACATCATCCTGTAGCTCTTTCATGTATTCAGGTGCCATTTCATCAACTGAAGGAATCTGTATGTTAGTTTCCTCATCCATGATCATAGGAGGCTCATACAATTTAAGATTCTCAACATTGACAACTGAATAAATTTGCATGTATGGAGGTAAATTCAAGTGAAAAGCATTAGTACCGATATTTTCCAAGATCTTAAAGGGACCATACCTGATAGGCTTAAGCTTTTTACCTTCACCTTTCATTCTTTCTTTGGTGATATGTAACCAAACTCTGTCACCAACCTGAAATTGATGATCAACTCGATGCTTGTCATGCCTGGCTTTGTACTTTTCCTGGCTCTTCTCCAACTGTTCCTAAACTGCCTGCTGCACTGCTTGGATTCTCTGAATGAATCTTAGAGCTTTATCTGCATCATGATGTCATCCACTGCATCTTTGCCAAAAGAGAAGTCCATCGGTGTTTTTGGCAGATAACCAAGACAAGTTTCAAAAGGAGATATTTTCGTGGAAGAATGAACTACATGATTGTAAGCATGTTGTATATACTGCAACTACTCATCCCAAAGTTCAGGATGTTTACTACAATATCCTCTGAGCAGCTGAACCACTGTTATGTTTACTACCTCTATTTTCCCATTGGTCTATGGATGAAAAGCTATACTTTTCTTAAGTTTAGTATCCATAAGCTCCCATAAAGTTGACCAGAATTCTCCCAAGAACCGGGAATCCCGATCAAATACAATAGACATGGGTAGCCCAAAATGTACCCAAACATTCTGAAAGAATAGATGAGTTGTTTGTTCAGCAGTGGTCTGTTTGTTACATGGCATTAAGATACACATTTTGTTGAATCTGTCCACAACAACATATAGGTAATCATGACCTTTTCTAGACATAGGTAGTCCTCCTACAAAGTCCATAGAAATGTTTTCCCAGGGATGAGAAGAAACTGGCAGAGGTGTGTACAAACTCAATTTCCTATTGCTATGCTTACTTGTTGCACACATAACACATCCTCATATATATTTAGCTACAGTTTCTTGCATCTGAGGCCAATAACAATGATTCTGCAATACAGGCAATGTTTTACTTACACCAAAATGTCCTGCAATCAATGAACTATGTGCTTCTCGGATCACATGCATTCTCTCTTTCTCTGGGATACAGAGTTTACCGAGATGATACAGGAGTTGATTATGCACATAATAGTTCTCTTCCTGTTTACCATGGATCAGTGATGCATATACATTCTTAAAAATTTTATCTTCTGCATATTGTTCAATGTAACTTTCATGTGTTAATGGACTGTTTTGAAGAATGATTGAAGCGTTGGTAGGTGGCCTCGATAACATGTCTGCTATCTTATTATGAATTCCCTTTTTGTATTTAATTACAATATGAAACTGTTGCAAGAATCCCATCCATCTTAAATGCCTACTTTGTTGTACTTTAGTTTGAGATTGCAGATATTGAAGTGGCTGATGATCAGTATGTATGACTGTTTCTTTTCCCATTATATAATGTTTCCACTTCTTCACACTCTGTACTAAAGCATACAACTCTTTGTCATAATTCGGATAGTTGCTTACCGCAGTAGAGAACGTTTCTAAATGGTAACAGATTGGCTTCCTCCCTTGCATCAAAACGGCTCCCATGGCAAACCCGTTGGCATCTATTTCGATCTCAAACGACTACTGCAAATCTGGCAATATCAGAACTGGTGCTGCGCTAATCCTTTCCTTCAAAGTGTCGAAGGCTCTCTGATGCTTGCCTCCCCACTGGAAAATTTCTTTAACGCTTGTCAATGCATGTAATGGAGCAGCAATGGAAGAAAATCCAGAAATGAATTTCCTCCAATACTGAACCGCGCCCAGAAAACTTCTGATTTCAGTAACGGTGTTAGGCCGTGGCCAGTTTATAATGACAGCAACCTTGGCTGGGTCCACTCGCAGGTGGCCTCCACCAATAATATGGCCCAGATATACTAAAGAAGTTTTAGCAAACTCACATTTAGACATTTTTACATAAAGCTTCTCCTCCCTCAGTACATCTAAAACTTTTTTCACATGTACAATGTGCTCCTCCCCGGTTTTGCTAAATACTAGGATATCATCCAGATATACAATTACAAAATCATCAATGAATGGACGAAAGACATCGGTCATGACCCGCATGAAGGTAGCAGGTGCATTATAGAGCCCGAAAGGCATCACAAGCCATTCATACAAACCCTGTTTTGTTTTAAACATTGTTTTCCAAGCATCATTTTCAGCGACCCGGATTTGATGATACCCACTACGCAGATCTAATTTTGTAAAGTAAGTTGCATGTTTCGACTGATCAAGCAAATCATCAATGCGAGGAAGGGGATACCTATTTTTAATGGTGATTTTGTTAAGGGCCCTATAGTCGATGCACATCCTCCAAGACCCATCCTTTTTCGGAACCAAGACTATAGGACAGCCACAAGGAGAAGTGCTTGGCCAGATGACCCCCTTCTCAATCAGCTCCTGAACCTGCTTCTTGATTTCCTCATTCTGCATTATAGACATCCGGTACATGGCTATGTTCGGGAGTGGCACATCCTGCTGCAAATGTATCTCATGTTGAATTTCTCTCTTTGGTGGCAACCCTTTCGGATCTCGAAATAAATAATCATACTCAGAAATAATTTCAATCAGTTCAGATTTATGTTTAGAATCACATCCCTCAAAAGATTTAGAGATCTCATCATTTTTCATCTTAACCATCATTAACACAAAATTCTTACTAGCATTTACTAGCCTCTTCATTTGTCCTGCAGAAACTATAGCTAGATTTGTTTTTGTCTTATGTGCTCGTACAATATATTCCACACCATCTTTAAAAAGATGATACTTATTCTGCTCTCTATAAAAGACTGCTTTCCAGTCATACAAATATGGACTCCCAAGTACAATTCCACAAATGTCAAGTGGTACTACATCCAATTCTACCTCATCCATAAACTTTTCAGTGATTGCAAATTTCAAAACACATTTCTTTGTAACTTGCAATTGTGTATCATTAGTAACCCAACCAAGAGGATAGGGTTTTTCATGAGGCGTAGTAACTAAATGCAATTTCTTAACCACTTCTTCTGATATCATATTTACTTGTGAACCACTATCAAACGATGTATCAATCTTTGTGTGATTTGCAATGACACGAACATGAAACAGTGCACTTCTATTTTTATCAGTTTGCTTAGAAGTAGATTGCATATTTGTACTTGCACTAGAACTTGATTTTGCATCAATGGGAAGTGAGATACTTTTATTCTTACCCTGGATTCCGACAGCTGTAACCTTTGTTTCATCACCTGAGTCGGATCCCAAGTCTTGAATAACTGCTGCAGTAGCTTTTGCTTTGCCTTTATCTTTGTTTCCTCCGTACTTCTTTGGCCTTAACTCCGGATGAAGTTTCCAACACTTAGAGACATCATGTCCCTTCTGACAATGCGAACATGTAGGATTTTCACCCTCTTTCTTAACAGTAGCCATCTTCTTTTTCCCCGTATCTTTATCTTTTGATTTGCTGTCAAATTTAAAGGATTTCTTCACAAAAGTATCATTAGCATGCTTACCCCTGGCTTCTAAATGTGTAGCTTGAACACATACATCATCCAAATTACTGGGGTTAAACATCAACAAAGTATGTCTCAAATAAGAATGCATGCCACCAATGTACTTAAGAAGAGTTTCCTGTGTATCTAATGAAACATTCAATGCAATAGCCCTCTTTCTGAATTCATGAGTATAGTCTTGAATATTTTGTCCTTTAGCTTGTCTAAACATTTTCCAATTCATGGTTAATTGTTGAATATGTCCTCAAGGATAAAATTGCTTCCTTAATACTTCAATGAATTCATTCCAAACTAAAATAATTTTACCATTCTTTCGAAGATCTTGCTGAATCTTGCTCTTCCACCAAGTAAGAGCCATACCACTCATCCTCAAAGTGGCCAATTGAATCCTGGAAGGGTCATCATTAATGCCCTGCACCCTGCAATATACTTCAAGCTGCTTGATCCAATTGTCTAACTTTTCCACATCTAAATCTCCATTATAAATTGGCAATTCAAATTTCACATCCAATTTGAAATAAGGCATATTAGGACTTGCATTATTTGAATGAGAAGTATGAGAAGAAGAGAAATTTTGATTAGTTTCAGGAGGATCACCATCACCTCCTACTCCTTTACCCTTTTCTTCCTTCTTTACTTCTGCATCTTTGGATGAAGAGCCTTCTTTTTTCTTCTTCCTTTCTGCTTGCTCATCGAGTAGAATTTCCATCATGGCTTTCATGCTGATAAAAGCCTCCAAAAACTCAGTTTCAGAAATAACAAGTTTTTCTCGTTCTGTATGTCCTTCTTCTTCCCTTTGTGGAGAAGACATGGTTCTTGAGAATGTTCTCCTTGAACCAATCTCAGGATCTCCTTCAATTAATTCTCCTTTACCAAGCTTTAACCTGGACCTGGTAAGCATTCACAAACTTCCACAAGCAGTTAACCCACTCTGATACCATAACATGATCCGTCGAACCTCAACTTGAGTGCATTAAAAGTTTGTAAAGATTGCATTTATCAGTTTGCTTAATTCATGAAACAGCATCAAACAGAAATTAATTGCTTAAACAGAAATGAAAAGCAAAACTGATAAACAGATGTGGGAAAAACAAACACAGAATCAGAGAGTCACAAACAGAAGTTGATAACGGAGTTCACCCCCTTCACCGAGCTACGTCTCCGAGTCCCTCTCCAATGGGTACCGATCCAATTAATCTCTTTAAAATGGTACAAAATGGTTCTGGAATCAACTTCAGCAACTGTAAACAGAATGCTATACAAAGTCTTCAAGACCTCTCTTCTAGAAAATTACATTTAGCCTTCAAAAGGCAAAGAAAGCTAAAGTATAACAGAGAATGTCGACTTCCACAAAAACAGCCTCTACTTTACCACAAAACTCTCCTCATAATAGAAACACGATGCTCTGTGCTCTAAAAACCTGCCCCTCAATGTGGCCGGAATCGCCTTTATAAAAGCGTTCAGTCCCCGGATAAGTAACGGTTCAACTCGTTTTATCATCACAGCGGTTATCTTCTTCATTTCTGTTACAACCATAAACTAAAACTGAACCATGCAATCCTGCCAAATCACCACACAAGCAGTATGTTACCACGATGTTCCATATCCCTGAAACGTTGCAAAAGGTTGTTCATATGCTATACTCTTGACCTACCAAACGTTACACATATCAGGTGACATTGCAACCGCCACCCAATATAACGTAACCGCCAGCTAACCGTGCACCCAATGCAATAAACATTTGATGTTACCATTTTATCTGTGGGGCTTGCCATGAATGTCGCAGTATCCACAACATCGCAGCACCCTCAAACGTCGCAGCGTATAACTAAGCTCCACAACGTCCCAGCATATAACTAAGCTCCACAACGTCGCAACATCCTCAAACATCGCAGCGTATAACTGAGCTCCACAACGTCGCAGCATCCACAATGTTGCAGCATATAACTAAGCTCCACAATGTCGCAGCATCCTCAAACGTCGCAGCATACGTGACCGCACGGGCTTTTCACGAACCAGGCGATGTTCCACTTGACGGTGCGCAAGCTGTGCAGCCCATGCTATAACTGCGCAGGCTATGCTATAACTGCACGACTGTAACTGCGCGTGCTATGCTATAACTGCGCAGCTGTAAATGATCGGGCTATACGCACGGCTGTAACTGCGCGGGCTATAACTGCGCGGGGGTTTAGCATATGAGTTAAAAACATAGATTAATAACCATTGTACCATATTGGATCAGTGTAATTTTTGAAGATGAATAATCCACCGGATCATTGTCCCACTCGAAGCAAATCGGAAAGTGATCAGAGATATCAGCATGGTGCATCCACACTCAGTGAGCCTTTAAGGAAGGGATCAAGGAGGAGGAGATTAAAAATCGATCTAATCATTTACTTATGCCATCAGCTCCAACCCGACCATTACTCCAGTTAGGCCAGCATTGGGAGGAGTTAAATCTACAAGTCCAACATAATAAAAAAGGTGCTGGAAGTGGGAGGAGAGAGGATCAAGAATAGCTTTCTGCCCCCATGTCTTATAAGCTTTCATGGTCAAGTTAAGGTCTCCACCCAAAATCAAGTTAGGTATGTTGAGAAGACCCCCTCTGTGGATCGTTTCCTAGAAAGGATCCCTATTCCGATAGGGGCCATAAACATTGAGGATGGCTAAGGGAGTAGTCATACCTCGAAAGGAAGCCTTAACCAAAATACCAGCACAAGTCTCAAATGCACGACATTTGACCCTGTGAGGATTCCAGGCCGTGAGTAACCCCCCCCCAAGAGGCCAGACACACTAATGGCACAAAATTCCCCGTTGGGTAAGAGCTTCGAGAAAGCAAGGAGAGCGGGGTAAGTACTGCACATGGTCTCCTGTAAAAGGATCATATCTGGACACAGCGAAAAAAAGAGAGAGTGGAGGTTAAATTGTTTGGTCTTACCTCCCAGACCCCTAACATTAAGAGATAGGATCTTCATTAAGGCACAAGCGGCGGGGGGGGGGAGACAACGCTCTAAGTCCTTGGGAGGAGAAACCTCTTGCAGCATCCTTAATGCGAACAAAGAGAGGGATATAGGGAGGAGAGACAGAGGAAAGATCCCCTACCGACCTATCCTTCTTCTTTTTTCTAACAGTCACATTCTCGAAGCGGATAGAGTTCAGGTGAAGGGTAGAAGGGGAAGAAGGGGTAGTGGTAGAAAAAATAGATAGTGATTTTTGGAGTGATGGATTAGAGAAGGAGGGAGAGGTGACAGGACTACGGGGAGAGGAAGGAAGAGCAGGGGGAGTGGTGGAGGTAGGGAGAGGTGGAAAATCTGCAAGGGAAGATAAAGAAGGCACAGCCGAGGAAGGGATAGGGTTTGGTATGTGAGGAGGAGGCGAACCAGGAGAATGGGCCTGTGCACATACGATAGGGCGTGAAGAAAGGTATGAGTGTGAGCCCAAAGGAGGAGAAGGAACCAAAGTCGGTATAGAGGGAAGAGCTGAGGCTGGAGCATGTTCCAACTCATCTAAAGCATCAAGAAGAGAATAAGAAACATCTTCGAAAAGTGAGAGAGATTGAGAGTAAATACCGAGATTAGGGTGTACCGGCGCAATGGAGACAACTGGTACAGAAGCAGTAGGCGAGCCATCCGTACTCGAGCAAGATCTCTCATTCCGAAAAAGAGGGCAAGATCTCTGAATATGTCCAGTATCATGGCATCTACTGCAACAAAATGGGACGTGGAGGTAATCAAGCTTTTGAACCAGTAGACGCTCCTTGCTAAGTATCTCAACTTCAGCAGGTAACCCGTGCGAGATATCCATCTCTACAAGCACCCGAGCCATTCTTTTGTCAGAAGCAAGATGGAAGTCCTCATCCACAGCCACGAACCTACCAATCGAATTGGCAATGCCTTCCGGAATATGCATATTCCAGAGAGGAAAAGGCATATGTGGGAGCAAGACCCAAAGGTGGCGCTTCATCACCCGTTCCCTGAGAAGGTCGAAATGAGTGTGCCAGCACCCCAATACCAGAGATCCCGATCCAATGCGCCAAATGCCATAGAGGATACACAGAGTATGAGCCTCCTCCAAGAAAATGAAGACAATCCAGCCATTGGATAATAGGCTAATGGTCGGAATGTAGTCCAGCAAAGGTTTCCAATGCTCAGAGGCCCAGTCTACCCAAGCCTTTTTCCCCAGAATGCAGTATTCCAACCGAACGATCAAGGCCCGAGAGCACAGCGAAGAAACCCTATCCATGAATATGTCGTGACCGAGGACGAAACGGAAGTGCCCCTCATGGGTTTTGATGCATTTCGCATGACGCTTACGACGAAAGCGTGAGGGGATCCCGAGGTCAGCCATGAAAGAGACTCGTACCAAGTCAACCCTGTGCGTGCAAGGGCAACCACTGAAATCCAAAACCCTGACCCCCGATGTCGGTCGTCGGAATCCAGAGCAAACCAATAAACCAAGACCCCAACTACCAGAGCCGGTCCTCCGGGAGCAAACCTAACAGGACCACAAGCAATAGAACCTGAGTCAACCCCCAGTTGGGAACAAGAGCAGAACCCCTCAGACAGAAGAAAAATGTAAAAACCCTCAAAAGTCCACCGGTCGGACCAGACAAAAAGCCCAAAAAGGAAAGCAAACAGATAAAGGACCGAGAGCGTGGTAAGGAAACCACAAGACCCGGGAAAAATCCCAGTTCCTCAGGGGAGCCCGCAAAAGTAGCAGAAGTCAACCCAGCTCGTGCCGACAAGGTCAGCAGGAGTCCTAGAAATAAGTAACGTGAAAGCCCATGCAGGTTGATGAACCCAACAAAACCACAAAAACCAAAAAGAAACCCACAGAGGCTGCAAATAATACAAATCCTTCCCACTTTTTTTTAAACTTGGTTGGTACTAGTCCCCCAGTTAAGGGGAGGGACTCCAAGAGTGCTGCCATATGTGGGGAAACACCAACCCAACAAGACGAAAAACCCTCCAGGCAACTGACACACATGATAAGAGAAGAACAAGAACAAGGAAACAGATAGTCATTGAAGTGGCTGACACATGAGAAAGTCCCGAAAGGGCCAAAACGAGGGTAAAGTCCGCCATGGTTTGCCTGCAACAAAGCACCAGGCAAGCACCATCACTGAAACCACGAACATGGAGCAAAGCCAAAAAACCCTTATAACATATCATAGCTACATGTTATCACCAACATTCTTCGTGTTATCCATTTATCAACTATCAATTATTTTTTATTTTCTTTTTCTTTTTATCTCACATTCTTTTAGTTATCTTCCATTAACCTTTTCCTTTTTTTTATAATTGTTTATTAGAAATTTTGAATAACTGCTATAGAATCAATCTTTACGGTACAACTGTCTCATTTTTTTACTGAATTGGCTTCTACAATTATTTTGAACTTCTACAATTATTTTGAATTTATAACGAATGCTAGCAATGAAGATAAGCATTCACCAACTTATTTTTACTGAATTGACTGACACAATTATTTTGAATTTATAACGAATTTTGTGAGGAATTTTCAAGTCTATGTAAAATACTTCCATCACCGTCATATGATAGTTCCAATGTCTCTTTTCCTTCTACTTGAAAAAATTAACAACTAAGGTAAAATTAAAGATACGTGATAAAGATCCTTTAAACATGAATTTGTGAACGCTTTAATAACTAATACAATTTGTTTTAGCATTTCAAGCTAATTTAAAAATCTCCAAACATTTAATTGCAAACATCTAATATTTAATCTTAAAATTCTGCAAAACATGAAACACCACCTTTAATTTTTTCAATTCTGAAGACAATTAAACCAAAGCGTGTGTTGTTGTTTGCCTCTGTGTAACTTTCATTTTAGGAACAATTGTCACGGTGGGCTTGGTCATAATTGTGATCACATAGATCAGGTTTTTTTAGACAGACGTTTCTTCTAGAAGTTTCATTATTCTATTGATATTACAGAGTGGTTGGGGTGTATTTGCTCAACAAACAACAGAAATTACAGATTTTGTGAATTAAATTTATATAATTCAGATGGAAAATTAGCCTAAAAATCAAAGAAATTATAGATTTTGTGAATTAAATTCATTTGATTCTGGTGGAAAATCAGCCTAAAAGTCAAAATAGTCTTGTAGTTAGATGGCTCCTATTTTTTAGAGTTGTCTAGGCAAGGGACTATTTTCCCCTTATTTTTAGCTGGTTTTTATTAGTTTATGGTTATGAATCTTCAGGGAATTTTCAAAAACTTGCAAAAATATTGCTAAATTTTACAGAATGTTGATGTTGGAAGTTTTAGTGTCACCTGATTTCATTTCTGTATTTAAAATAACCCAAAAACAATAAAAATTACAAATTTTGTGAATTAAATTCACCGAATTTCAATGAAAAATCAGCCTAAAAATCAAAATCGTCCACGCTCCTATTTTTTGAAGTGTGATATCTCATTCTATATGTAAAAAAATTGAAAAGAGTGCAATAATTTGGACCATATATATCGCAAATAGCAGATGACATTATTTGCAAATGAATTATCTGATAGCTTCAATTGATTACAGTCCTGCTACGACCATTCCAAATGGATAAATCAATTGCGACATATTTGACCTGACAAGATTATTTATCTGGTTATCTTTAATAACAAGATTTTTTTTGAAACCATGGGAAGAGCATTGAGCCGAGGGGATGATTTTGACTTTCAAGTTGATTTTGTTATTTGTTAAGAAATTTCATTAATTTATAAAATCTGTATTTTTTTATTATTAATTGAAAATTTTAAGTCCAGAAATAAAATCACATGATACGAAAATCGTCCCATATTTAGACAACTCGATTATTTACGTCTTTCTTTTTGTTCAAAACATGTAAACAAGTCAACCTCACTCACTGAAAACGACATAGGATACGGTTAATCAGTGAAAAGGGTAACCAATAATGATTAGCAGGGCACCCACGAGAAAACGACGGGGGCCTCAGAGATAGATAGACACGTCATCACATGGCTCTCGACCGTGGGAAAGGCTTCAACAAATAAAATAAAAATTCTGGGTTGTAATGCTATGTTTAGCACACCACACACAGAGGCACAGGCAGACATCTGAGTAGCAGCAAAAGTTGAATTAAAAGAATAGTTGCTATCCATTATTATTATAAATGGAATGGGGTTGGGATTGCCCGTGGTTTTGCAGAGGCGTGGTCAGATGGTGTGATTTTCCTCCTTCTGTTCAATATTCTTCTTCTGCACTGCAGTCTTTATGGCAGGCGATGATGTGGCATCCCTCAATGCCTTTCCCTCTCGCCCGCCTATTTCTTTTTCTTTCTGGTGGACTAAATGTCATCATCAGCAGCAGCCTCATCATTTCCTTCATTTCATGGCCATGGAGTCTTACTCGCCCTCGGGGAGCTCTCCCTCTCGTCTCCAGCTCTGCGCTCTGGCAGTGTTTCAGAATATGCTGAATGAAGGTACCCAATGAATTCATTTGCTTATTTCTTCTCCAATTTCAGTGAAAAATCAGTCACTTGATAATTTGGTTTTTTCATTTCAATTCAGAGCTTATAAAGAGCGTTCATCTGTATCAACTGCAAGATGGCACTATAACTGCTATTCAACGAGAGTTCATGTTTTGCCCTAGCTCATATAAGCAGATAAGCCTCGAAAATATTCCACCTGTTCATGTTTGTGGAAAGGAGAACGTACAAGAGTTCATGGCGAATCTACAGGAAGGAGAAGAGCGTGGGCTTTGGATTTGTATTTTCCATTATAACTGCAATCTCAGGCCTATCAATTTTACAATTCCCAATATTCTGAACCTAGCCAGGTGACCATTGCATGCCTTTGCTAGAAAAATATAGCTAGCCTAGATTTAATCAATCAATGATTCAATATATGTCTGTTTATCTATTTTAGGTTTTGGCTATAAATTTTAATCGAGATCTGTGTGTGTATTCATGCAGGAATCCTGCACTGAAAACCATACCAGAGCTAGCAATTGACCTCGATAGCGTTGCGAGATTCAAACAAGCGTTAGACTCTTCTCAACCTCAGAAATATTTGGACCATGAAATGTTAAACTGTGAAGTAACTGACATGCAGTCCAATTTCCTTAGCATTGAGGGTTTCTGGCCTGCTATTCCTGGCTTAACAACCGTGCATGACTGTATTGACGATGCACTCAATAGACCCTCTAATGTTATTGAAAGCCCTCTGAGCATCGATCAGATCGATAACTCTTTTGGCATTCGGATCAACATCTCCAATGAAGATAACCCTAACCCTAACTCCCGGCAACTAAAAGGTGTGTAGCTATTATTTTCCCTTTGCTTATCTATTTTTCTTTAATTTTCTCTTATGAATTCATGTCTTGAACATAACTAGCTAGCAGAGATCAAATTAAAGGATTCAAACCGTTGTAGTTTATAAAGGGCAGGGACACCTGACATTAGTACTGCAAATGTCTGGTTATTGACCTTAAAATTGTAGTGACTCGGCGTCCATTTTATTTTTATGGTAGGGTGTTCATCTTGTAATACAAATGAAGTAAGATCAATGACAAGCAATAATTCAAGATGTCTGGAAAAGGACAATCAGACTGCTGATCAGAATTCAAGTCTAAGTATAGTAGACATGGCAGTCATACAGTCAATCGAACACAGCCATGCACCACAGAATCTGAAAAATGATGCCTCTGAGGATCCATCAATGTTATGCAGTAAGAAAACCAATGAGGAGCTTCACAGTGGTGCTGGTGTAAAAGGTAAGAAGAGGAGGGCATCAAGCGAGGAGAAGGATGAGAATAGACAAATCTACCGAGCACCCACCCAGCGCGTTGCCAACATTGCACTGAAGGATCTTGCAAAATATTTTGATGTGCCAATCACTGAAGCTTCAAGGAGTTTGAAGGTAGGGCTTACAGTCTTGAAACGGAAATGTAGAGAATTTGGCATCCCTCGCTGGCCGCACAGAAAAATCAAGTCCCTTGACAGTCTCATACAGGATCTACAGGTAACTTCTATGGCTTTTAGATTGTTTTAAGAACATCTATGTATGCTTGCACTAACGCTATAATATCACGAGTGTTGAAATTGTGGTTCATTTCCAATGAGGGCATCCATTCTGTTATGATGGCATTCCATTTAACTGCAAAATTATGAAAAATAGCAGAAAAATTGAAGTTAGTTCAATTCTATATTCATAAAGCTAAATTGTTTCACGTTGTATTTTCTTCTATTATATTTCTTGTGGCAGTTTATGAGAGGCCTACAGATAAATTTCGCTTCAAAAATAGGAGAAGGCGTTTGTTTATAACAAGTGATTTGTATTCTACTTTTAAGTAGGAGATCATTTTCCTATTGATTCAAATTATATTCCTGAATTCCATTTTGGGGCAGGAAGAAGCCAAGAGACAGGAGAGAGAAGATAAAGCTGCAGCTATGGCGGCAATGAAAAGAACAAGGATATTGGAAACAGAGAGACAAAAGATTGAGAAGAAACCCGGAATAGACATCCAAAAAGACACCAAGAGATTTCGACAGGACATATTTAAGAGAAGGCACAAGGCAAGAGCTCTTAAAAAGAAGTATGAATTTTCAAACTCAAACTCAGAAGATGGAGATCCATCCGAAGAAGTTCCATCAGTTTCCACCATTCTATCATTGATGATAGATAAGGCTAGAACTTTCCCATCAACCAATTAATTATTTGTATCTATCTTTTGTTTTTTGCTACAGAATTTCAGCAAATAAATTCTGGCAGCATCCACAGTTTATTGCCCACACAGTTGATGCAGGACTACATGCACTCTTTTAGAGGCCTGGTGCAGATATGTTAGTTCATCAACTTGTTGCCAAAAAGACTTGACCTATGAAGATATGAGAGGTTAAATTTCAAAGGGTTGGTGAAAAGACAGTCTGGATATTGATAATACAAATGTTTGTAACAGCTACAAAGTTTCAAAGTGATCAATGCAAGGCAAGAAGTCTATTTCTGGTTGCCCAAATCATCAGAAAACATGTATATGGACAAAATATTCATCAATTGATTATTCGATATAACTATAACATTGAAGTACCTGCAAAATACAGATTCAATTTTGAATTCTTTTATATTCAGAGGTTCTGTGGCAATATATCAATTACTATTTTCATGTGTTTGAGAGCCATACCCCGCTTTTCTACAGATAAGCACATTTGGCATAGTTCATGGACAGCTATGATCCATAAATATGAATCATAACTCCTATCAAAAGGCACATTTATCACAGTTCATTGGCAGCTATCATCGATCAGTATGAATTACAAATAGTATGCATGTGTCATAACATGGGCAAGAGGTAATTTTAGTTGATTGACTTTTTTCGTAAGGGTTCAATAGCTCATGACAACATCTTTATTGGACCCAGTTGGCCGGAATAGTGGCATGTGTGTACACTACATTGACTGAAGAGCAGGAGGATTACCACTATGAATCTAAAAATGCTTTGAGCTATGATGGGATGCTCTTCCCTTGTTCTGCTTGTTGAACACGTTTTTCCTAGAGTCAACCTGCAAATCATAGAGTGACATACAAGACAATACTATGCTTATAAAAGTGTTATCCCTCAATTACAAAACTTCATAGAGTCAACATGCAAATCATAAAGTGACAATACTAGGCACATAAAAGTGTTATCCCTCAATTAAAAAAACACCAAACATTTAGATATGTTTATAACGAATTACTTTTATGAGTGGATGTGAAGAGCATATAATCAGTGTAGTTTGAGATATTTCTAGCCCTTTTCCACTCATAAAAAAGACAATATTTTTAGGGTCACGACTTTCCGCATAAGCTGGTTAAACCAGAGATTACTTCTGGACTAGGCAATCCAATAAGATTGACTTGTTTGCGGTTATCCAATAAGAATGACTTGTTTGCAGCTATTGTGTGTGCATAGACAATATGCTTTGCATACCATAGAAATCTTGTTTAAGCCCAACGTTATCATAACCGAACGAATCATCAAGCCAATGGACCCTAAATATTTGAAACCAGACAACCTGAAGGGAACTTAAACAAAAACGGTCAGCCAAAAAGTACCAAATAAAACGGTCGGCCAATAAATATTGTGTATTTACTTGTTTTATTTTTAAAACTGAATTTGGTGTGGTTGGGTTAAGAAATTTTGAAATTAATATTCAAACATCATGTCTTTCATTTCACTATTTTAGTTTGGCAGTTGTTATAATAGCAAAACAATGAATTTCTGATAATGGTTATACCAGTCCATTAATGTGGCTAGAGATACACGCTCCTTTGTTATCTTTAATGTTGCCATTTTAACCCGTTTTTTTTTTAAATTTGAATTTCTGTTTATTGTTATCACGTTCACAATATCACTATATCCATGAAGTAACATAAATCTTGTAAGAATAAAAATCAAAGTGATCATATTACTAGTCTTGAGTAACTGAACCAAGAAATCTATCTTTTGGGTGAACTTTCTTTGAATCTCTCCTCCCTTTATGCCTTTTTCATTGCAAGTTTAAAGATGATCACTCAATAACCTTAACCATCCTTTTATGCCTTTTTCATTACAAGTTTAAAGATGATCACTCAATAACCTTAACCATCAACAAAGGATCAACAACAGTTCATATAAATCATGTCTGCCTATACTTAGTCACCCAACTTTCTTAATGGTTAGCCATATGCCCCCATTCTCTCCTTTTTTGCTCAACTCTTGCTCCCATTTGAATCTCTTGCTGATTTGGTCAAATCTTTTCAATAGGCTACATAATAATGAAATATCCATGGATAGATCATCATTGGCATGGTCATTGATGGTTTCTGCATACATTTAATATATTTATATGCACTAAATTATCCATATTTACAAGGAAGTTGATATACTTAAATACACAAAAATATCTGTATATTGATACAATTGAATAAGAATAAATCAACTTTAAATTTAGACTTATCCCATAGTATTTCATGTCATGCTTTAATTGGTCCATACTAAATTATTAAAAAAAGTACACATCAAGAAATTTGGTCATCCATATGATTGGTCAAAGTTTAAAATTTGAAGAGCTAAATTTTGGTCTTAATTTTCTAAAAAAAATCATCATTTTTCATTTTTTATAAAATAATTCACCCAGATTTTCTAGGATATTTTACTCTAAAACTTAACAATTTTTTTTAGAAACTATATAAAACCATTAGAAATTTAGATATTTTTACAAATATCTAGAAACATTTTATGTTTGGAATTTTAAGAGTTAGTAACATCTCCAAAAGTTTCACCTAACATGGGGAAATATCAATCATGATAGTCACGGTTAAGTTTCATAGTCATGTCAATCAAATTCAATCAACATATCAAAATTCCAACATGGCAATTGGTCTCCTCAATAGGCCATATATAATCCACTCCATTTTAATAAATCTCATCAAATCAACATTTTCATTTTTAGGAATATCTAGGGTCCTCTCATTGCTCTTCAACTATTCATTGGGATGTTGTTTGACACCTAATTGTGTCTAATTTCAAAAAGTGATATGGCGATCCTATTTGTTAAGTGATAGCAGAATTGCAATCATATTTGTTCGCAATGTAGTGGTGGAATGATCAAACATGGCACTTGTTCAACTTAAAAAAAAAACCATTTTAATGTTCATTTCAAATGAACCATTCAAAATATAATATTGGTGGACTTTTAGGTGAGCCTTCAAGTTTCAAATTGAATACTAGTATTATGCTATTCTATACCATATTTCTTGTTGACTTACTAGTATAATTATTCAAATATGTAAGAATGTGAATTATGAGGCCATCCCAAAGTCGAAAATCACCTTCTTATGAGTTGTAGGCCTTATATATTGATGGCATGCCATCTCTATCAATTGATGAGTTAAGAATAAAATCTATGTCTAGAGGTGGTTATATTTATGTATTTTATATTGATATTATTGAATGAATACATATGTTGTATATGGATTAAATTATGTTTTTCCAAGTTCCCGTGTCTATTCTATCTCTTAACAAAAAGGTCCTCTTACATGATTGTGTGTATCTTTCCAACCCAACCTCACTTCTTATCTGTTAGGTTTTGATCATGGTGTCTAACATGAAAAAATTGGTTGAATCCACTCAACTCCACAACCTAGTGTGGCACATCCATCATCGACACCCTTAGTGAAACATTATGTCCATATTCCTACGTAGATGGGAATAAATGCACATATAAAACGTGAAAGAAAGGTGTCATATGTCTAATAACCCGAGGATTAATAAAAACATTATACACATAATAATTTAAATGTGTACTATAAATTGGAATAATAATCTCAAAGAGATTATTACAAAGTTGTTGCAGCGGATCTCTATGTTTAGTGCATCCTCTTCATCACATGGATAACGATCAAATGCAACATAATTCTCATTGATCTAGTTAGGAACCCGACTATTGGGATAGATCTTTGGAATATTTTATTTTAAATAAATAGAGTAAGACATGCTTCTATTAGTCAACCATCTAAAATCATTTGCCATTGTCTCATTTCCTTGTTTTATCTTCACACAATGTAACCCATTATTTATGACATTAATTATGAATTCATTGATAAAGACATGAAATTAAAACAAATGCCATGACATCAAGTATACATTATCAATTTTAGTGTAAATAGCTACTTTGTAGAAATTAGAGAAAAACATAAGTGACTTACTCTTTATCATGTGCATTTTTCCATTCATTTGGAGTAACTCCCATTTCCTGTTGTCCCCTTCCCACTGATAATCTCAAACCAATGTACATGGTGTGTTGTTGATTATGTAATTTACTCACTTGAAAAATCAAACAACTCATATACTATGTACCCCTCCACCATACATCCCTCAAGATTTCCCTTTTGTTGAACAAACCTCTTCAATTTTTCAATGTACCTCTCTAAGAAGACATCCAACAACTTTAGACCATATAATTAATTCAACCTTATATAAACACCATGTACAAAGTGTAGTTTCCATAGATTTGGTGTTTATGTTCCATATGAATAAGAAGAAATAAGTGGTCTGTAACACCACGGTTTTAACCCCATGGTATAAAAATTGTACATGAATGTATATATTGTATTTAAATCATGGCGAGGAGCTCAAGGCCAAGGCCCTACCATTGATTTGGTGTTTTGTGTATAGGCGATCAGGATCGATGCCTATGGTGACTCGTGCTGGTCAAGCACAACACATATTTTAATATCATGTAAATCTGCAATTTTATAAAATATCAGAACTAGCTATGCACTGCAACGTGAAAGAGATGGGGGAATATTTTCACAAGGATAGGGAGAGGGAGTTATCTAAGTAGATGCCACGTGAGAGATTGCGGGTCCAATCCTCACAGAACCGGTCTAATCAGCAGAAAAACCTTTGTTGATCTGTCGTCCAACTCACCTAGGCAGATTCAAGCTCGGAACAAATCCTTTTGGATAAAAATTTTGCACCTGCTCACTGATGTTAAACAACTTGCTAGTTGAATCAGCATAATTTTTGTGAACCGTTGGATCTATGTCCCCACCAGATCAATGGTGGACTTCAAATTTGGTGAAGCAGATTTCATAAGAATTCTGCGTACATCAAGAATTTCCTAAACCGTGGATCTTCACCCAGGGGAATGGTTGTGTGTTGTCGATCTATTTTGATGATCAATCTCAATCATGGATATGTCAAAGTTACCAGTCCTTTAAGCTCGTCTACACTGTTCATCCTCTATAATCAATCATTCAATTATTCCAAAAGATCGGTTGAGGTAGTTAATGCCTTGGGCAATACGAGGTATAAAAGTCGATTTCGTGACTGAGCAAGCTTGCAATGTAAGCAAGCCTACAGCCTGCATCCCGGGGAAGCCACATTCTTGCTTCTAAAGAAAGTAAGCATGTGGATGTGTGCCAGTCCGTCTTTCCCTCAGTCGCAAGAAGGTTTTGTTGTTGTTCTCGTGGATGGGGGATCATTCACGTGTTGTTCATTACTCACTCTATGGATTCACGGAACAGGTTTTTCTGTAGTGTATCTATGTGTTACAGAATGATATGGAACCATGGTTGTTGTGTTACAGTGTTATCCTGAACTACAGAGTGGTATGAGACCCTATTCCTCTGTGTTATAGAGTGAAACCCTGTGTTTTTTTGTCTCCATGTGGTTTGTTGTGATGTGCACCCTAGTCTGGTTTTGAGCTGTATGCAAGACTTAGGATTGGAAGAGATGAGGAATGGGATTGATAAACCTAGTGCATAGAGGAACCTCATGAAAAGATAAGAGTGGATGGTGAATCTTCTATCCTCACCCTGAAGACCGCTAGAAGGGAAGGCATAGCACGAGGGATTGTGGGGAAAAGAAAGGAATGCTTCCTTGTGTTGGGTGTGTAGGTATTATGGATTCCAGGACAGATAGATCTTGTGGAGGTGTCCCTATCTCTTGAATGAGCCACTAGCTTAGCCATTCTACCTTTCCACTACCTTAGCATCCTGATAAACCCAAAGGAGATTGGCATGGTTGATAGCATGATAAAACCAATTGTATATTGACTTGGTTGGGAAGCATGATAAACCCAATTAGATACTGGCTTAGCTGAGCAGATCGATAAACACAACTGGTATTTGGCTTGGCTGTGTCTTGTTGTGCATTTTGGCCATGTGTGTAATCCTTGGCTAGACAACCTGATAAACCCAACTATGAATGTTGGCTTGGCTGAGTAGCCTGATAAACCCAACTGTGAATGTTGGCTTGGCCAAGTATCCTGATAAACCAAGCAGTGAGATGGATTGTTGTGTAGCCTGCTAAACCCATCTATTGGCTTGGATGGTCATTAATGTGAATGTTGGCTTGACTATGTGCAGTCTAATCAACCCAACTATTTGTTGGCTTGGATAAGTATCCTGATAAACCCAACATTATTTTGGCGTGTTGCTTACATCCTAATAAACCCAACTATGTGTTGGCTTGGCTGGACAGTCTGATAAACCCAATTGAAGGTTGGCTTGATCGTGTGTCACATGCCCCAATTTGCAAAAACAATTTTATATTTATGAGGAACATTGTGTTAAATTTTATGCTAAGTTGTAATTGATGACCCAGTGGGGTCAAGAATATTTAATGTAAATTCAAAATATTTTATTTATAAATAAATAAATGAGGAGACAACAGCTTAGGGGAGTTGTTAAAAGAGTGTTACTGGTCAAATTGGTGGAGGAGACTGGGTGGAGAGCAAACTGACATGTGGCAGCATCCTCAAACCACTTCCAACTGTTGCAGGTGGCAACCTCCCTATATTTGTGGTCATGATTCCCCAAGAAAGTGGAATCATAGCAGGTGGCTCATTTAATGAAAACTAACCCAGAAGACCTAGGCATTTCTATAAAATTTCCCATCAGAGAGAGCTGAGGCTGCTCATTCTAGAGAAGTGATCATTCAGGGTGAATGAATTGACTTAAGAGAAATTCAATGGAGGGTAGTATGGAATGTGTTTGAGGGGATAACTGCTGAGATTGATCTAGCTGCAGTTTTAAGCTAAAGATCATATTGTTGAGAGCATATTTTTATTAATGAGGTAGTTGAACCAGTCAGGTGACAGAGGTTTTTACAGTTGTATTCTCCACCCAGTTCTCAGCCAAGAAGACCAGGAATATGCTCGGGGGTCCTGAGGAAGCGTTGTTTGAGCTCTCTCTAGGATTTTGGTAGGGAGGAACGACCTCCTTACGATGTTGTTGACTTGTCCTCAACAGATTCTATTTTATTTTTACTCTCTTAGTTAAGTAAATCTTAGTTTATTTATTACATGCATGTTAAATGTCTAGGGTTTATGAATGAAGGGTAACTGTGAAATGTTAGATTCAGTAAATTTATAGATTATTTATAGAAATGGAAATGGTTATGTAAATAGTGAAACATATAGAAATTAAATTTCTAAGATGTGTTTTTCCACACCTAAACCTGGGTCGTACTCTAGCATAGTTAGATTGTTTTAAGTAAATGAAATAATTCTTTTATTAGAATGAAAATAGTAGATATGATTCTTGTATATGTATGTAAACGTAGATAGATTTTATTTCAATGTTTAATGAATACAATGAAAAAGCAGTGTTATGGTTTGCTTACACTTATTGTTTTACTTAAACTAACTAAATGAAAACACAGGTATAAGAAATAGTAAATACACTATTACTACAGTATTAGTATACTAATAGGAAATAAAAATCTTATAGTAAATAACTGATATTTGAGAAAGCATATAAAAAGATAATAACAAAACGGTTTTTAAATATTAACTTAATCTTAAATATTAACGTAATAAAACCAGATTAGGGATTCTTTTATAATCCTTTCATATTTGCAAAATTAGTGAGAGTCAAGATTATTCTTGTTTTTTAGTAAAACTGCTAGAATATTTTCTTTATCCTACAGAGTTAACATCATAAGTACAACTGTAAATCATATTATCGTATATTATCCCATTTCTTACAAACAGAGTCAAGAGTACTTTAAGCAGAAGCAAATTTCATAAACTGTAGGGTTTACAGTATTTCTTTTAACCCTTAAAAATCCGGGATCTAGAAGTTAACAGTATCTTCTTTACAGAGCTTAAGAATTAATATAAATTATAGAGTAGTAATAAATAGAATGTATATGTAAATAACAAACAAAATAAACTAAAAATCATTATATATGTGCATTATAAATCCCAAATCCAGGCAGACTTATAGCCTATGAGAATCAAAGGGTCAAAACCCCTTTCTATTATTAAAAACAAATACATAAAAATTCCTATAATAAAATATAACCAGTTACATTGCTAACTGTAAAAATAAAATCCCGCGAACTATATAACTAAATTGTTCCACAGTTTTCCTTATTAAAACCAATTATATTGTATAAATCCTTTATTTTAACAGTAAATTAAATACATTACTGACAGGTTAAACGAAACACAGTTCATAGTTTTCTTATAAAAGTAAAACTGAAGCAAACGAAATAAAGCTCTTTTAAAAACTCGGAGCATAAGGAGTTTCTTTGATTCTTAAATCAACTGTATTACATTATCAAGCCGTAAGGCTGAGTTGTTTAACCAAAACCAAATACACATCACGGCTCAAGAGCCCGTGCCACCTTGCGAGCACCGCAAGGGTTTTTCATTTAAAATATGAGTAATAAAAAACTAAACATTTTAACCATCAAAGAAACCGAAGCCATGCTTCCAACCACTGTAAACTTCATCCAACAACCCTTATCGTAAGTAGGGAGAACCCACATCGAGACCGGGGCTTACCGGTTGGAAGCCACAAATTTCACCGAAGCGTGAAGTTGCCTTTCCACTTAAAGCTTGAAGCCATTGCAAGTACCTGCAAGAAACACCGTCTGAACGATAAGTCAAGAATCTGTTCATAATTTTAAACCCTAGCCTAAATAATATTATTGACAAAAGAAATTTCATTTTAAGAATTAAAAATTTACCTGTGAGCAAGAAGAGAGCCGAGCCGAGAAGGAACAGTCACCAGCATGAGTGAACTACTCAGAGGAACAAGCAAACCCTCACGCCAACCCTTTGACAAAGGAAACAAAGATACAACAATCAATATCCTCGATGCTGAAGCAAAGGACGGACCAACACAAGAATAAAACCAGTTCCAGGTATCAAGCCAAGCGAGGAGATTGAAACCATGCACACCATGTTTCTCAACTCACAAAAGAAACTAAAAATACAAACCACGAACCCTTAAAACACTTGCACAGTAATGCAGCATAGTATTGCACACTACAAAGCCAATAAATGAGGAAGGAGCAGGCCTCTCATGGCCGCGAAGAGCTCTCACAACGCAGAGCAAACCCTCGAAGAAAAATGCAAGAACATAGGGTTTCGATGAGTTATAAGTCAACCATTGCATGGTGGAGACTCATCCACGTACTCTCTAGAAATATAATCAAAAGTGGGTTGATTTCTATAGTCAATCCTGCACTTTCAAATGTAAAACTTATCATTGCCAATAATTAAAACAATGCAATTGACTTTAGTATAAAGACTTATATCATTGCAAATCGATTAATAAAAGGACTTCTATCATTGCTAACAATGGAAACTATGCATTGACCATAGTATAATATTCATATGTTTGCTCAACAAATTAACTTTGCTATCGACGATATGTTTTAAATAGTTCATATCATTGTCATAATAATAAAAAATATTGCAAACGACTATATGGTAATAGTACTTATCATTGGTCATAATGAAGTTTATGCTTCTGACCTTAGTTTATCATATCTATGTTTGCACATCATACAAACCTTGCCATCGATTTTATTAAACTATACTTTGGAACTAGTATATATAAGAGCAAACCTTAAATAATATTATTGCCATAGTTTTCGACTACCCATAGTAGTTTCTAGGTAGTAAAACTACCTTAGGATACAAGTAGTTTGTATGTTGTAATATTATATAATAATTGTATTATTACAATAAATTTTGTATCATATGACCTGAAGTTTAAGATTACAGCTTGTAAACTAGTTGTGTAAGGTGATAATCATCATTGCAACAAATCAAATAATTTGGTAACGTTACTTGACTAGTAAAGGATAGTTAGAATATTAAAATAATAACATTAAGATTTATTTCAAAACTGAAGAGCTCTAAACTTCTCAACTGAAGGACTTGATGCTAATAAAGAAAGGAGTCTTCCAGAAGACTGATGCTTAACCTTTGGAAAGAGTTCCTCTTAAGTAACTAATCTTTCATTGTAAACCTTCCATAGAAAAACATAGGATCTTGTTCATACATAAAGAGTTGTGCACTTGAAGTCTTTAAACATGACAATCGGAGTAAGATTATGATACAATAAAAGAAATTTTATGGCAAGATCTTGAGCTCTATGCCCTCTGTAAGAACCTTAGAAGAACTCATTCTTGTAAATAGCAATAATTATGTTCAGGTTAAAAGTCATAATGGCTTAAAAGTGAAAACTGTCCTAGATCCAAAACAACTAAGGAGTTTACGTTACCTCATCGGAGTCTTGCATCATATTTATCAATTTTATTACTAGCATCTTATCATGCTAAAGAATTACTTCTCGCTATCATACAAAATAAACTCCTACTTGATAAGTCGCTTACCTGCTGAACCTATAAGAACCAGCAGTCCATCTGAGTTAGCAGAATGCTAAGTAAGCCCCGAATTTCAAATATAGTTTCTGACCTACTTGACAATAGAGTAAATCATTAGTACAGCTAGTAGCAACTAAATACAAGTCACTTTCTTATAACTTATAAAAAAATTAAAGTTGTATTAGTATTTATGTATTCGAAACTAATCATTACAAATTGTTAAATTGTTTCATTGTCCGCTAACCACTGGCAGTTACTAAACTGCGATCTAAGACATTTTATGTCACTTTAAAAAAAAATATTTTTTATGAAATTTTGGGGTTTTTGACACTGTGTGTGATATGATCTGGTTGTGTGTGAGTCTGTTATTCCCTAGTTCCTTATGGAAATCATGCCCAGCTTGGGGGTGGCAGTTGTGTTGAGAGAGTGATGAACACAACTGGCCTATGGTTGGGTGGAATGTTGTAGGGACATAGCTAGTTGCGAGACAACTTCATCTTCAAAGATAAGTATTTTGTTGCATTATTTCTGCAATGTATTTGTTCATGAATATGTTGAACATGATGAATTCTTATTAATGATTTCAGTAGAGTTTATTGTTGATTAAATGTTCCTGCATTTGCATCTATATATGCCTTGTATGTTTCAATGCATTTTTCTTATGAGCATGGAGGCTAGAATCCTGGTTACACAGTCAGAATGCATCCGACTTAAGTGTTTTCGCACCCCGAAATCCACCTGCAGAAAGTGGAAGGCAGGAGGTGGAAAGAGCAATTGAAAACAAGGCAGAATTTTTGTTTTTCACATCTTGGGATTCGTCTATGGAAGGCGGAAGGCAAAAAGTGAAAAAAGATCCAAAAGTCCCAATGAAAAGTTGGATTTTCAATTCTCGAAGTCCATCGTGGAGGGCGGAAGTCGGAAAAATGGGAAAAAGGTTAAGGAAAAAAGTTGTTTTTTTTATTTCCAAGGTCCACAACGGAAGGCGGAAAACCGGAATTCGAAAGGTGGAAATCCGAAAGACAAGTGATCGTTGCACGAGTTTTCCAATTTTTGAGGTCTGCAGCAAAAGGCGGAAAGGAGGAAGGTGGAAAGTCGAAAGACAAGTGATCGTTTCACAAGTTTTTCAATTTCTAAAGTCCATAGCAGAAGGTAGAAAGTTGAAAGACAAGATGATCGTTTCATGGATTTTTCGACTTCCGAGGTCTGCAGCGGAAGGAGAAATTCGAAAGGTAGAAAGTCAAAAGGAAAGGTGTTCATTTTGTGGATTTCTGATTCTCGAAGTCTGCATCGGAAGACGGAATGCGGAAGTCAAAAAAGTAAGGTTTAGTGTGGAATGAATTTTCTACTTACATAATGGATCTATGAGATGCGGAACGACTGTTACAGTGATAGATGACCCACGACTGTGTTCTAAGAAGAGAGAAAGAGAAGAATAAAGGCTCTTTAATAAATTTTAAATTATTTCGCATATCAGTCAGGTGTATGGGAACCGAGTACATGATCATCATGGTATATCATAGCAATGTAGAGTAGCGAGGACTCTACAACATCGTATTGAAGCGAGCCGATGACGTTATGTTTATCCTCCAAGGCTAGAGGGGACATGACACTGTGGTATCAGAGATAAGGGTTAGAATATTGAGCTTAGATGGGCCAAGTGAATAGTTTTCAGAGCTATTGGCTGCAACATTGCAGCTAACAATGGTATTTAAATTCTTAAATTGTTATACAGGTAACAAACATGTTTATTAACACATTTTTGCAGAGTCATAGTGCATTTTGAAAAAGTTGGTTTTTGGATTGACCATGAGAACCTACATTATGAATGATGCATATGATCCCTATGAGCACGAGGAAAATGCTATGGGGGAAAAAATTCGAGTTGGAAATGCTGAAACAAAGCCCAATGGAATTAGATACCAAGTGACTCCCCCAGATATTGTAGCCACCATGAGAAGCCTAAGGGTGGAGATGAAAAGTTATAGGGAAGATAATGAAAGAATGATTAAAGCTCAGGAAGAGAAGAATCAGCTAAATGCAACCATGCTGCAGAGTTTGACAGACATCCAAAGGAGGATGAACTCTAGGCGTCGGGCAGTAAATCCAGAAGGAAGTAGGAGTAGTGCCAGAAGAAGAAAAAGATCTCTTAGTGGATCATCTGACTCTGAAGGATCCACTAGGGGTTCAAGCTCTTCATCTCACAGGGATAAGAGGAAGAGGTATTACCAGAACAGTTCACATGATGAATTTAAGAAGGAAATTCCTCCTACCTTTAATGGTAAGGTAAAGTCTAGTAAAGAAGCTGAAGCTTGGAAAGTATTTCCAAGTCCAAGTATACTCTGGAAATATGAAGGCAAGGGTATCCATCTTCAATATGAATGGAAGAGCATCTATATGGTGGGAGCACCTCGGGAAAGTGAAGAAGATTAATCACATAAAGATTGTGTGGAAGCAGTTCAATAAGTATTTCAAGCAGAAATAACTCTCCGATAGGTACTATGATGATAAGATCAAAGAGTTCCATGAGCTGAAATTGGGACAACTAACCATGGAGGAATATGCAAACAAATTCTTGGAGTTTTTGAGGTATGTCAAATACATCAAGGATGATAAAGTGAAAATTCACCATTTTCTGAGTGGATTACCTCAGCCATACAAAGACATAATTGAGTTTGATGAACCTAGAACTCTAGAAGAGGCTATAAGGAAGGCCAAGTATTGCTATGATCATAACAAAGGAAAACCTGATTACCATAAAGCGTGGAAGGACAAGAAGAATGAAAAGTTTGACCAAAGGAAGAAAGTTTTAAAACCTTCTCACTTTAGAAAGTAGCAAAGGCATCCATCACAAGCTATGACTAAGCCAGCTAGAGTGATGGAAGACATGTCAAGATATCCAAGGGAGATCGAAGAACCAAGCCAATGTTTGGGATGTGGAGGAAACCATATGCGAAGGAACTGTCTGCATGAGAGTGGGTATGTAAGGCAAGCTCACAACATTCAAGAAGCTAAAATGGTGAGTCAAGTAGCAAGAATCATCCCTAGAATCTATGTAGTGCTAAAGGACTGCTAGGAAGATCATCAATCAATTGTGGTTGAAGTTGAAGGTAAGATTGTTGAGCAATATGTTTCTATTTTGATTAACCCTAGATCTACTCATAGTTATATAACTCCTAGAGTTTTTGAGATTTTTGCTTTTAATAAATTAAAGCATAGCAGATCATGGTTAGTTCAACTAGCCTTTGGAACCAAGAGAAAAGTGAGTGAAGTCGTAGAGGAATGCCCATTAGTCATGTATGGGTTATTCACTTATGCAGAATTGAATGTTTTGCCACTAGGTTCCTATGATATTCTCATTGGAATGGATTGGTTAGAAGTGCAGAGAGTTAATATTGACTATTACAATAAGACATTTGAATGCATGGATGAAGAAAGGAACCCAATGGTTGTAAGAGGCATTCCAAAGGTGATTTCTGTTAGGCAGATTTTAGCAATGCAGCTGAAGAAATTATGTAGAAAAGGTTGCAGATAGTTAGTTGAACAAAGTCATCGTGAAGAATAAATACTGTTTATCTCGAATTGATGACCTTTTTTATCAAAATGAGAGGAGCAAAGGTATTTTCCAAGATTGACTTGAGGTCTGGTTACCATCAGGTAAGGATCAAGGATGAAGATATTCATAAGACAACCTTTAGAACAAGGTATGGACACTATGAGTTTGTAGTGGTACCATTTGGTCTCACAAATGCACCAGCTACATTCATGTGTCTCATGAATAGTGTTTTCAGCAGGTATTTGGATAAGTTTGTTCTTGTTTTCCTATATGAAATTCTTATTTATTCTAAGAATGAGGAAGAGCATGAAGAACATTTGAGACTGACATTGAAATTGCTAAGGGAGCATAAGTTGTATGCAAAGTTGAGCAAATGTGACTTCTATAAAGATAGAATTCATTATTTGGGTCACATTATCTCAGAGGAGGGCATATATGTGGACCCTGAGAAGATTGAGGCCATTATGAATTGGCCAACCCCAAGAAATGTGACAGATATGAGATCTTGTATGGGACTTGCAGGATACTACAGGGGGTTCATTAAAATATTCTCCAAGGTTGCACATTTAATCACTTATTTGGAAAAGAAGGGGATTAAGTTTGAATGGACACTAAGATGTGAAGAAATCTTCCAGCAGTTGAAGAATATTCTTACAAGTGCACCAATTTTGAAAATTGCGAACCCAAAAAATACTTTGTGGTGTGTATTGATGCATGTAATCAAGGACTTGGAGGAGTTCTTATGCAAGACAACCACGTGGTATGCTATGAGTCAAGAAAGTTGAAGGAGCATGAGAAGAACTATGCTACTCATGATTTAGAACTTGCATCCATAGTACATGCTCTCAATATATGGAGGCATTACTTAATGGGAAGAAGATTTGGGCTAAGGACAGACCATTGTGGTCTGAAATACTTGTTTGATCAGCCAACATTAAATGCTAGGAAAGCTATATGGCTGGATTTTTTTGTGTGAGTTTGATTTTTAAATCAAACACATAAAAGGAAAATAAAATAAAGTGGTTGATGCACTCAATAGAAAGGTGCATGAAATGCATGTGGTAACTCTTAGTACTTTCCAACCATATTTGAGACAGCGGATTGTTGATCATACTATTGAGGATGAAATGTATGTGCAGTTAAAGGGAAAGTTGCACAAGCAAAGCCTTTAAAAGAAGTATGAGGGATATAAATTGGAAGAATATGAACTTCTTACCTATAAGAATAGAATTTATATTCCAAATGTAGCATACTTGAGGAGAATTGTTATGGAGGAGATCCATCAAGCTCCATATTTCGGTCACCTAGGATATCAGAAAACAATTGCTACATCCAGAAAGTAGTATTTTTGGCCCATAATGAAAAAGGATATTGCTGAGCATATTTCAAAGTGCGTGAAATGTCAGCAGGTGAAAGTTGAGCATCAACACCCAGAAAGGTTATTGCAGCCTTTGTTTGTCCCGAAATGGAAATGGGAAGTTGTTTCGATGGATTTTATTACATGATTTCCAATGACTGCAAGACAACATGATTCCATCATAGTTGTGGTGGAATGCAGTGACATGTGTCTAAGCTAATTTAAGTTATACTTAGTCATCCATTACACTCTGACTTCAGTTAGGACTTAGTTGATTCAATCGAAACTTTATCAGTTGGTTAACTAGTGTGTTTATTGTGGCTTACAGTTAGTTAAGCTACACCCATTCATTCAATTCAAATGACCTCCTTGGGAATTTGAATTGTCTTGGAATTCATGCATCTTCCATGATCATTGTATTGTATTATTCATTATTCATTGATTATACAGATGCTACTTCCATTGTAGCACCATTTTGCCAATTTTATGCTTAATTGTCTGAATTCTTTGTGAGACTGTGTTTTCAGTCCCTAGATCATTGTGACAAATTAATATGGTATCATATCTCACAGCAGGACGAAGCTCAAATCTCTCAAAAACAAGTTTTTTGACAGATCTTGCATGAAAATTGAGCAAAAGCTCAAAAATCTAGCACTGCACTAGAAGCCAAGGCTTACCACTTAATACCCCAAGTTAAGGAATTGTTGGTCAAGCTTGCTTGATCAACTATGTTGGGTGTGATGAAAGCCTAAAATGTGCAGGCTGTTCGACCTTACGATGCACCTTTTGTTGTGATTTACATGTTTTAATAGGTGAAAGCATTCACTCAATAGTTTTAAATGGATTCTTCCGTATAACTCTTGACTCCGTTCAATTTCCATTCATGGAAAGGAGATATGGAGATCCGGCTACATCCTGGGATCTTCTTTTCCATCTCTCAAGATTGAATACTCCAAAGAAAATTTGGGACAAATTGGAAACCCTGTATGGAAAACAGGATGATTTGAGAGTATACCAGCTTGAAAACGAGTTGATGTCTCTCCATCCTTCCAATTTCGAGACCTTAAATGTTTTTTTCACAAAGTTCAAGCACATTGTCTTGCAATTGAAGCAGTGTAAGGTGGAGAAGGAGGATGGTTAGCTCATCCTCGCCATACTCTCCAAACTTGGAGATGATTATTCGTTGTTTGTCTCTACATTCTATGTGGGGAAGCTCACAACCCCTAGATGGAAGATTCCTTCACTCAATGCCCTCATTGAGTCCTTAACAAGTGAACATGATAATCTTTTCCAGATGGGGATCGTCATATCCTCCCGTGATCAAGCCTTCCATGTCTTGGGGCCCAAAGATCTGGAGGGTAAAGGAAAGCAGCAGAAGAACCCAAAAACCAAATTCAAAGCTTCTAAGCCTAAAGTTGAAAACCAGTAGCATGAAGATCCTTCCAACTCGAAGAAGAACAAAATCAAAGGGCATAATGGAAAGGGAAAAGTCAAGTGTTCATACTATGGGAAGGGCTTCCACCCTGAACATGCCTGCATGAAAAATAAACTTGATGAAGCTACTTCTCTTCTTGAGAAAAATCACATCAATATTCCAGAAATCTTTCGGAGGAGAGATCAGCAAGATCGGGAACCACAGCATGAAAGAGGTCATGCTCTCATGGAAAGCACTTTGAAGTCCAAAGCACTCTTGATAGATTCTGGAGCTTTGAATCACATGATGGCTGAAAGAGACTCTTTCTCATCTTTGGAGACCAGAAAATCCATTCCCATACACATGGGAGATGACTCCACAATCATATCTGAAGGACAAGGTACTGTAGATCTTGAGCATAGCTATTTTTCCAATGTTCTGTATGTACCATCTCTTGCATCAAACCTCCTAAGTGTTTATCAAATGACACATACGGGAGTTCCCAAGAGAGTCTCCTTTAGCCCGGATGATTTAGAGATCACAGAACTTGTGTCTGGAAAATTTGTAGCAAAAGGCCTTGCAAACCATCATGCAAAATCCTACGAGTTCTCCCATTTTGTGGCGGATGCAAAGCCCACTGCATTGCTGACTCATGGAAATGAAGTTAGTAGACTGTGGCATGAGAGGTTCAACAAACTGAACTTCAAATAATTGCAGCAATTACAAAATAATTCTATGGTTGAAGGCCTCCAAGTCATCAAAGCTACCACTGGAATTTGCAAGGGCTGTGTTGTTGGAAAGCACCCTAAGCATAAGTTTGATCGGTGGAAGGCAAGTCGAGCATCATGAATCTTGGGACTAATACATTTTGATATTAGAGATCCCATGTCTATCACATACATGAATGGATCAAGGTACATTATGACTTTCATTGATGACTTTTCAAGATACACATGGGTCTTTTTTATCAAAAAGAAGTCGGAAGTCTTGGAAAAATTCATTGAATTGAAGGCCTTGATTGAGAATGCATATGGAAAAAAGATCAATATTTTGAGATCTGATATTGATGGGGAGTATGTCAGTAATGAGTTACTTCATATATGTTCCCAAATTGGTATTCATATCTAGTGTTCAGTCCCCTACACTCCCCAGCAGAATGGTGTAGCAGAGAGGAAGAATCAGTCTCTCAAGGAGATGACCACCTATATGTTGGAATCAAAGAAGTTGGCAGAAAATTTGTGGGCTGAATAAATGCATGCTATACAATATATTCAAAATATATTTCCACACTCATCCATGAAATGGAAGACCCCTTTCAAATCATATTTTAGACATAAGTCGGATGTGTTGAATCTGAGGGTGTTTGGGTCCACTGCATGGTCCCAAATTCCGCTTGATAAAAGGAGGGCTTTGCAACCGCAAAGCATCGAATGTATGTTTATCAGATATCCTGATGAATATAAAGGTTTCAAGCTGCTGGATATCAAAACAAAATAGATCATCATTGAAAGGAGTGTCATGTTCGATGAGCCTCTTCAGGAGGTGCAACTAGTGAAGGATAAAACCATTGAATTTCCTTCCTATTCTACTGAATATTTGGATGATGTAATTGGGGGTGATGACCCTGATTTGGATCCTCTGATTTATGATATTAGTTCACATAAAACATCAGATGTTGAATTAGAACCTGAATTACAAAATAATCTCCCAACTTAGGTCTGACAGACACTCTCCTCCGCAGGTGATAACATTTGAAATCCGGATGATCCAAGGAGAACCCAATCTGATTTCCAAAGAGCAGGTATTGCGCTCTCTTGTCCTGATTATTTGCTATCTAAATCTTGTTATTTGATGATAATTTCAAACCCTAAGTCTTACTACCATGCTTAGAAGGATCCGAGATGGAAAGTTTTCTTGAATGAAGAGATGAATTATCTTCAGAAAAACACTACTTGGGGGCTAGTTTCTCTTCCTCCAGGGAGGAAATTGGTTCAATGCAAGTGGGTGTTTCTGATTAAGGTTGTTGTATATGGTAGAACCTACAAATATAAGGCAAGGCTGGTCGAAAAATATTTCTCCCAAGTCCAAGGTGTGGAATACCATGAGACTTTTGCACCGGTTACAAAAATGGACTCCATCCGCCTAGTTTTGGCAATTTTTGCATCTAAGCACTGGGAAGTGCATCATATGGATGTTAAGTATACCTTTCTGCATGGAGATATTCATGAGGAGATATACATGAAGCATCCTAAGGGCTTAATTTCTGATCCATATTTGGTTTGCAAGCTAAAGAAGTCACTATATGGGTTAAAACAAGCCCCAAGAGAGTGGTATTCCAAGATGGATGCCTTCCTTCTCTCACAAAACTTACAAAGGTGTAAATCAGACCCAAATGTGTATATACAGCAGTTTGATGGTCATTTGATTATTATTGTTTTATATGTTGATGACTTACTGATTACAGGTAGCACAGTTACTTCTATTTCAGTCATCAAAACTGCTCTCCACAATGCATTTGAAATGAGTGATTTGGGGCTCTTGAAGTAATTTCTGGGGCTCGAAACTGAGAAACATTTTGATGGAATAATGGTCACTCATTCCAAATGCATATCATACCTATTATTCAAGTTTAACATGGCTGAATGTAAGGCTGCTCCATTCCCTTTCCTTTCAGGGATCAGCCTTGAAGAAGGAAAAAGCACACCTCCCATGGACTGCATTATTTTTCGATAGCTGATAGGTAGCTTTCTCTACTTGACTCATTCTTGACCTGATATCTGTTATGCCATGAATTTTGTGTCAATATACATGCATCAGCCTCATGATATTCATTGGAAGGAATCCAAGAGGATCCTCCAGTATATTCAGGGAACCAGGACCTACGACATTCACTATGCTGCAGACTCCAAGCTAGAGCTAGTTGGTTACAGATATTCCGATTGGGCGGGGGATTATAATGATATAAATTCTACTTCCAAATATTTCTTCATGTTTGGTGGTGGACCCATTTTCTGGTCTAGCAAAAAGCAAGCCGCCATAGCATTGTCTTCAGCAGAGGCCGAGTACCGAGGAGCAGTGAATGCTAACATCCAAGTTGTTTGGTTGCAAGGCATTCTTTCAGAGTTTGATCTTGGTAGTACTTTGTCCACTGTCATATTTTGTGACAATCAAAGTGCTATTAATATATCCATAGATCCAGTTACCAGGCAAAGAACCAAGCATGTAGAGATACACATGCACTATATCAAGGAATTAGTGCATGACAGGACCATCATTTTGCAATACTGCCCTACTGATGAACAGATTCCAGACATCTTCACCAAGATATTTTCAAAAAATAAGTTCACTTACCTCCGTTCACTATTGGGGGTGAGTTCATCAGGGTGATCAGACTACTTTCAGTGTTCAGCTTGAGGGGGGGGGGGTTTCCCACTGGTTTTCCCTCTTTTCCTCGCTTAGATTTATTTTTGAGCATTGTTTGAGTTACATTATTGTATAGGGTGACCTATGGCCTTGTTGTCGAGGCCCTAGCATTTCATGCACTTTATGTTTCTACTTCTCATGAGTATAGCTTAAGGGAGGGTGTTGGAGACATTTACTCACCATGCACACTTAATTTGGTAAATTTGACCTCATTAAACCACTATCCTAAGTTTTATTGACTTAATTGACACTAGATGAGCACACCCATGCCTACCTTTAGTCAAGGAGGAAAACTAATCGTTCTCCTTCATTCGGGGAGGCTAACTGGAGCATTCCAGGGGTGATTTGAGTGTCATAAATGCACCTAATTGCTAACTGATGGTTACAATTAGTTAACCTAAGTGGTGAAGGCACCTCCATTCATTATATTGATTATTTTTATTAATATTTATGAACTGGATTCAACAGGGGCGCCTCCAACCACCTCTGATGGCCAGTTTGACTTTAGTTAACCTCATCGGGGTTCATTGGAGTTAATGATGCACTACCACTTGTTGGTTGGAATGCAGTGACATGTGTCTGAGCTACTTTCAATTAGACCCAGTCATCCATTGCACTTTGAATTCAGTTAGGACTCAGTTGAGTCAATTAGGATTTGATCAGTTGGTTAACTAGTGTGTTTACTGTGGCTTACAGTTAGTTAAGCTACACCCATTCATTCAATTCGAATGACCTCCTTGGGAATTCGAATTGTCTTGGAATTCATGCATCTTGCATGATCATTGTATTGTATTATTCATTATTCATTAATTATACAAAGCTGCTACTTCCATTGCAGCACCATTTTTCCAATTTTATGCTTAATTGTCTGAATTCTTTGTGAGAGTGTGTTTTCAGTCCCTAGATCACTGTGATAGATTAATACCAACCTGTGACAACCATGTTGCAATTTATGTTCACACTCTTGCAATCTCTCTTACATAGTCACCGAGATACGGTTTTACAATGCTACAATATAATACACATTCATATTACAATGATTTCCTTTTATAGGGTAATTACCATCGAAAAATACTATGTGTCACCCAATACCATGGGTTTGCAAAATGTTGGCCAACACACATCCCAGAAATTTCTTTCGGGGGAGCTGCCCCTAGACTCCCGTGGGGGATGTCCCCACACACACCCCATCTGGGACAAGTGTATAGTAAACCTAGGTTACAAACATAGTTGAGCAATAAAATCTATGAATCTAGAATATCAGGCTCCACAACTAACAATCTCCCACTTTGAGACTGATCATAACAACTCCACTACTGTTGCACTTGATGGACTATTCTCTCAACCTTGGACTTGGAAAAATTCTCATTTTCACCTTCATGCTTGAAGGCTAATATAAACCGAGCAGTAACTTAGTTTCTCTCTTGTTACTACCTTTGTTAACATCTCTGCAGGATTCTGGCTAGTATGTATCTTTTCCAACTTTAACAGTTCATCTTCCAGAACATATATTATGAAATGGTACTTGAGCTATATATGTTTGGTATTCCAATGAAAAGTTGAGTTCTTTACAAGATGAATGGTGCTCTGGTTGTCTTTGTACAACCTGTTATTCTCCTACTTCTTACCCAATTCCTCCATGAACCTATACAACCAAACCATATCTTTACTAGCCTATTTAATCAACAACATACTATGTTTCTGTTGTGGAAAGTGAAACAACTTTTTTCAACTTTGAAATCCAATTTACTGTTGTTCCACCTACAATAAATACATACCATGTGGTTCTCATCATATTGTCTTATCACCTTCCATATCTGCATCAACATATCCCTGTTGAACAATGTCTGAGCCTCCAAAACATAATGCATGAGAAGTGGTACCTCTCAAATACTTGAGAATCCATTGTACTGCTTTCCAATGCTCTTTACCTAAATTGTTCATATACTTTCTCACAACTCCCACTGAATGTGGAATATTTGGCTTGTGCACACCATGGAATACATCAAGCTTACAATTGCTCATTAATATGGAACCTTGGACATGTATTCTATATCTTCTTGTTTCTTGGGACACATCTCCTTAATTAGTTTGAAATGGTTGGACAAAGGTGTACTAACTAGTTTTTCATTCTTCATTCTAAACATTTCCAACACCTTTTCTATGTACTCACCTTGAGACAATGTCAATTTTCAATTTTTCCTGTCTTGTTAATCTCATACCAAGGATTTTCTTTGTAGCACCCAAATCCTTCATTGCAAATGATTTAGCTAGTTTCCTTTTGAGCACATTTATATAATCCTGCATGTTAGACGCTGCAACAAGCATTCCATCCACATACAATAACAACATAATATATCTTTCATTATATATCCTCTTACAATAAACATAGTGGTCAGAATGGCATTTACTATAACTCTATTCTATCATAAACTTATCAAATTTTAAATACCACTTCCTTGGAGCTTGCTTTAAGCCATACACACTCTTCTTCAACCCACAAACCAAATTCTCCTTCCCTTTGACCTCATACCATTGTGGATGCTTCATATAAATCTCTTCCTCCAAATCCCCATGGAGAAAGGTTGTTTTTACATCTAACTGTTCAAGATGAAAATATTCTACCGCCACTAGACTTAAAATATTCCTAATTGAAGTCATTTTAACAACAAAAGAAAATATTCCGTCAAATTCTATACCTTTCTTTTGTGAAAACCGCTTTTCAACAAGTCTATCCTTGTACCACTTCTTGCCTCCATATTCTTCCTTCAACCTGTAAACACATTTATTATGCAATGGTCTTTTCATGTAGGAAACTCAACCAAATCCCATTTCTAGTTTCTTACCAAAGTCCATCTCCTCACCCATGCCTTTCTCCCACTTCTTTCTAGTTTCTACCTACATTCCCTCTTCATAATCTTCTAGTTCACTAGAATCAGTCATCAATATATAATACAGAGAAGGGGAGAATCATTCAGGGGTTCTACTTAACCTGGTAGATATTCTTACATTTGCAGGAGTTTGAGGTACATGTTGTTGCTCTTGATTTTATGGTTCCTTTGGAACTTCATTTTATTTGATTTCATCAAGCATTGTGTACTATGTGTTTTTCTTTCCATGCAACTGATCTTCGTACATAACCTTTTCATTGAATACTACATCTCTACTCCTAATGATTTTGTGAATTTGATAATGCCATAAGAGATAACCAAAATCATCAACCCCATATCCAATAAAGGTACATTTCTTGGATTTATCCTCAAGCTTTGTTATGTCTTATTTATCAATATGGACAAATGCTTCACAACCAAATGTTCTCATAAACGAATAGTTTACCTTTTTACCTATCCATGCCTCCTTTGGAATTCAACCATCCAAAGCACTTGAAATCCCTTTGTTTATTAAATAAACAGCAGTATCTATAGCATCAACCCAAAACTGTAAGGGCAACCCTTCATGCAATCTCATACACCTTACATGTTGCATGATCTTTATATTCATCATTTCTAACACACCATTTTCTTGTGGTGTTTTAGGGACTGTCTTCTCTCTGCAAATCCCATTGTATGAACAATAACTATCAAACTCCTTGTTGTAGTATTCACCTCCATTATCATATCTGAGACATTTCAACATTTTTCCTATCTCATTTTCAACCAAATATTTCCACTTCTTAAAAGTAGCAAACACATCATATTTTTTTCTAATGCAATAAACCCAAGTTTTTCTAGTTGCATCATCAATAAAAGTAAAAAAATAACAAGAGCCGCCAAAAGATTGTACCTAATTCAGTCCCCATACATATATATACAAAAGCTCTAAATTTTCACTCTTCTTTTGTTTCTCGGGCATAAGAAATCTAACTCTCTTAATCTTTCCATAAACATAGTTCTCACATAATTCCAAACTTACTTGCTTCAGATATGGAAGCACTTTCCTTGAGTGGAGAATATGCATCCCCTTCTCTCTCATGTGGCCAAGCCTATGATGCCACAATGTTGCACCTATTTATTTGGAATCTACAAAGATATAATAATCAGTATTATGAGGACATAAATACAACATACCTATCATGTCTCCTTTTTCTATTACCAGTGCTCCTTTAGTGATCTTTCACCACATTTTTTCAAATGTAGACAAACAGCCGCTATCTCTCAACTACCCTGTTGAGATCAGATTTCTTTTCATAGCAGGAATATTCCTTACATATTTTAGAAGCCATTTATTTCCATTATTTAACTTCATTTGTACCTTACCCATTCCAACAATTTTACATGGTTCATCATCCCCCAATAAAACATGTCCAAATTAATCACCAAGAACATAATCATGAAAGAATTTCCTATGGGGTGTAGCATGACATGAATCCCTTGAATCTACTACTCAGTAATCACTAGTATTATCTAATGCAAGAATCAAAGCATCTTGTAACACATCACCTGCTACATTTGCTTCCCGAGTAGTATCTTGTTGCCCTTCGCCTTTCTTCTTTGGATCTCTATAGTCTTTCTTCATATGTTCTTTCTTACCACAGTTCCATCACTCTATCTATCCAAATCTAGGCTTGGATATGCCCTTTCTACACTTGTTGTGATTATCTGGGATCCTTCCTCTCTCCTTTTTTCTTCCCCTGCTCTCCATGGTCAACGCATTATCTGACGTCTCACCTGTGCTTTTTCTTTGCATTTCCTCGCTAAGAATAACACCAAAAACATCATCAAATTTAAGAGTATTTGGACTAGGGACAACCTTGCAACCATGACCAAGATATTCCACCTTTCTGGCAATGAGCACAATATTAGAGCAACCCTAATCTCATCATCAAAATTCACTTTTATAGAACTTAGAGAACTAGTAAGCATATTAAATTCATTTAAATGGTCAGCAATAGATCCACCTTCTGACATATTCATATTAAATAAACTCTTCATTAAAAATAACTTGTTGTAAGCAAAGGGTTTTTCATAGAGCTTATCCAATGTGCTCATAACACCCTTTGTTGTCTTTTCTTTTAAGATATTGAAATCCACTGATGAATCCATGCACAACCGTAATGTTCCCAATGCCTTTCTATCAAGAACCTCCCATTATTCATCCTTCATAGTCGTTGGTTGTTTCGTTTTTCCTCCCAATGGTAGGTATAGATCCTTCTAGTACTGATAGTCCTGCATTTGCATCTTCCATAACTGGTAGTTTTGGTCGTTAAATTTCTCGACCCTAAACTTTCCTTCTTCTTCCATTGCTCCCGCTTGAACTAGGAACCCTTCTTTCCTGCGAGTTTACCAGCCAAATAGAGTTTTTGGGTCTGATACCAATTGTTAGAAAAACAGGATCGCATATCAATAAAAATTTAAAACTTAAAAAATATGCAAATATTAAACATGTTACAAGAGAGACACGGATATAATGTGGTTCACCCAAGATGGGCTACGTCCACACAAAAATTGTCAGTTCTTTATTATTATACCATCCAACAAAATGAGGGGATACAAACTGCAACAACTTCACTACGCTTCCTCTTCACACTCTCACAGTCTCTCTCACACAATTACAGATATAGTTTGACAATGCTACAATACAATACACATTTGTATTACAATGATTTCCTTTTATAGGGGAATTGCCATGGGAAAATACTCTAGGCCACCCAATACCATGGGTTTGCAAACTTGTTGGCCAACAAACATCCCAAGAATTTCTTCCAGGGTCTTCATCCCCACACCCCCCAGCTGGGACGAGTGTACACTAAATCTAGGGTACAAACACAGCTGAACAATAACACCTCTAAAACTCGAAGATCGCGCTCCACAACCAACATTTCCTTTGTCTTGGGGTGTCTCTTCTTGATTCTTTGATACCTCATTTTCATTCCCAACTCAATATAGATAAATATTTGTAGTTCCTCCTTAGATCTTTTCACTTTATATTGTATATAGAAATTTATTTCCTTTGTTTTGGGGTGTTTCTTCTAGATTCTTCAATGCCTCTTTTCATGTTTAATTCAATATAGATAAATTTATTTCTTGATTTATATTCTAACATTAAAAATTTGCAACTACATTTAGATATAACCTTGTAAAACTCCATGGTTCTTCACTACTACCCTAATATTTTCAAGGAAGATTGGAATTCCTCTAGAAAAATAAATATATAACCTTAAACACATTATCTTTGATAACATAGCCATGTCTTAAATTAATACTCTTCATCAATTATGTAACAAAATTACAATCCATCCTATAATTTTCACATGAGATTGAATTTCCTTGAATTGTTCCAATTTAGTCACAACGATCTTATTGGGAAACGAATAAATATTTATAATGCCTCCCACCAAATAAACCAAATCAAATCATGGGTTCAAGTCGGCACATCTTTAAATGTGAAAAAGAAATATAGTGTTACTTTTTGGTTCTAGGTAGTATGAAATTTGGTTCTAGGTAGTATGAAATATGGTTCAAGCTTATTTATCCTGCTATTGAGTTTTTACACATTCATTTAGAGTTCCAAATGAAACTATAAGCCAACCATAAAACCTGAACTTGAAGCAAGTCACCCAATCTCTGGTGAAAGTTGCTCGATCTCTAGTGAAAGTTGAAAATTTAATCAGTAGCATGAATCTTGTCAAATCTGATATGATCAAATATGGAGGTGTAGAATACAGATAATAATGGTGGACCCTTTGTTTGAAGGGATAGTTCTGATGATGCCCTCCCAAAACCCCAGCACAGATCCTACAGAATTGGGAGAATGAGTCCTCTATCGGCATTGTTGTTGTAAGTCAATGTCTTGATGAAAATATTTTCTCTATTTCATCCTTTGCTCCATTAATGAAGACCCAATTGATGAAAACCCTAAACTTTTAGTGTTGGATTCAAACTAGGAAATTAATAATAATGATGGTCTCAGAAAAGTTTGATTATCAACAAGGTCTATGGAAGTTACTAGAAGTAGACATGGTTCTAGAAAGGGATTCCTATTTATCTATCTAAATGGAAAACGGAAACACAATGGAGTATACAAGCCACCCATGAAGTAGGTGTTTCCTATAACAAGTATAAGGGGATTGAGAAAGAACTGGTAGATGCTTATGAAACAGAGGATTATGAAAGAATGGAAATTATTAGTGAGAGCTTGCTTATTGTGGATAATTCAAAAGAAACAGTTTCTTAATGTCTCAATAAGTAGAGAAGCAGGTCATGATTCACATAAACAAATCATGATTCGATGGTTTTGAAAATGCAGGAAATATTGGAATTGAAAGTTGCATTAGAGGAGGAGGGCATTTGGATACTCTAATCTCTACAGAAGGATTTTGAAAGAATGGAAAGTCTTAGTGAGAGCTTTCTTACTATGGATAATTCAAAAGAAACGATTTCTTAATGCCTCAAGAAGTACAGAAGCAGGGCTTGATTCACATAAGCAAATCATGATTCGATGGTTTTGAAAATGCAAGAATTATTAGAATTGAAAATTGCATTAGAGGAGGAGGGAATTTGGATACTCTAATATCTACAGAAGGTGTGTTTCCTATCTCTATTTTCTTTTTGAAAATTATCTTCCTATCTTTGACCCCATTATTCAAACAAAGGAGACTAACCCATAAACCGTGCCACAAGGTCAATGGTTCCATGTTTTTCATTATGCATAAGAGAATTTCTTAAAGAAGAATGTATCAACAAGAATTATTGTACATTAATATTTACTTTGGATACCAGAACATTTATTCTGACATGCTTGCTGTCCCACCCAAATTTGTTAATGTTTTCACATGCTACTAGTGTCTTCCCATTTATTTGAATGTATTTAATATATGAATGTTTCTTCATTTCTGTGTGCAACCAACTAGTATCCCTCACCCTAGAAATTCATCCTGCAATACATGATGACCTATTGTTGTTACTCCTTATCAACAACTGTACAATGAATCTCTTCAATAACATGAGATGTATATACTTCAGCAACTATCAAAGTCATAGTAGAAAGGACATACTCCTACTTTCACTCTTTGACTGTCACTATAAGCTCCCCTGTATGTATTCATGAACTGAAACACCTATGGATAGAGTTAAAAAATTCATTGGATTTTCTTCATTTCTACCTTTACTTTCATAGTTTAATTTATATTTCTTTTGTAATTCTTATATTTCTATTACTTTTGTAATTATTTTCTCTTTCATTTTTTATAGTTATATTTACTTGCTCCCATGAAAATTTCAGTTATCATGTGTCATTAGGCTCTCTCTTCTTTCTCCTAGTTCTTTCTTCATAACACCTACCTTCAACATTGATATCTTTATGCTTTGAATTAAAATATGGGCATGAGTCCCTTTGTGATGTTTTTTTAGGGAGAGTCCATGCCACATGAGAGAAACTTCCTCCTTATGTTGGGACATTATCCAACATTGCTTTTTCCAATGTGACTTTCCCTCTTTCACACATCATTGTGTTTATTTTGTTGCAAACGTTTTATTGTATTTTTCCATTTCTAAGGATAATTAACAAGGAATTCCCCAGGCATTTCATCTCTTTTGTGAATGATACCCAATGTAAACCCATTGATGCAAATTGCAGAGCCTAACTTGTTAAGGACATTGACTGAGGCATGAAATAAAGACAACGGAGAGCTTGATGGATTGACCTTGGTACATCTTAAATGATGCTCAAATCACTCAACCACCTAATGTACTTCATTGGGATAACAAACATTTTATCTTTGTCTTCATTGTTCTTTCTTAACATTTTCTCTTATACATGGCATCTTGCTATTTTCTTTCTTTGGATATTAACTCTTGCATTTGGGGCAGTATGTAGAGTATCAATATGATCATGGTTCTCATCGTGTGACATTCCCTATTGGGAAACAATACATGATGTTTCCAAGGCACTTACCTGCACTAAATGCCCATAAATGACACAAATCCTCTCACTTGCAGAGATATTTTATATGCATCGACTAGTATTCCTTATATCTTTCCTTTCCTAGGTATAGATGTATGAGTGTGGTTACTCCTTTTTTATGTCTATTACCTAGGTGAGGTCCTTATCCCCTTAGTATGGGATCATTATTTTCCCTTTCTAGTCCTTTGTGGGTTCTCCCCTTAGACATTCTCTTTTGAGATGGATCAACCTCAACATTTGTACTTAGATTTGATCCCTTTATTATTTAGATATTCCTTTGGAAGTCCTCAATAGTCATGGACCTATTTGAGTGCACAAACAAAGTCCCACTTACTCAAATAAGATCTTAGATAAGATTCCACACAATGATTTCTTCAGTGTTGAAAACTGATGAACCAGTAACATGAGTATAGGTTCTTTCGATAGATTACCTTAATCCTATCAAAGAAGTTGGGGAAAGATGGTAACCATCATCTTCGAAATCAGTTTTTATAGTATCCACGTTGTTCCATTATACTAGTGTGCTTATTCTATGGCACATACACTGATACACAACAAAAAAATTTCGAGAGGAATGATTTGAATCTTACTTTCCTCTCGATGTGCTTTGTACTATCAAGCGAGATCTAGGATATTGATTTATTGGGTGGGCCTATCTAGTTAGATTTTATATATGTGATTGACCAATACCTTTTTTGCTAATTTATACTTCTTTTCATTTAATTCATGAAATCCTTCAAATATTTTGGGCCCATTATATTTCTTTCATTGCATGATAAACTGATGGTTTCAATCGGAGATTAGCTGGAATGTTTGTGTCATGTGAATATGAGGGCATTATTTGTTTTATTAACATCATTAATTGTTTATTAAAGCATTCATATAACCTTTAATAATGTAGGTCTCCATACCCTCAATAATTTATTACTTCAAGTTGTTTTCTTGTATTTAGTTTAAAATGGAATTTCACCAAACACATAATTCTTAAATTCTTTTAATAAATCTACTTTTGTTGCTAGTATGGATTCAAGATTGGACCATGGAATGCCAACAAAAAATTCTTTTGGGTGTTGATACATCCACAAATTCATAGGGATATTTCTCGATCTATTTTCTAAGATTTCGTCATATTAACTTAATAGAGAGGTCTCAGTAGCAACACATCACACCCTTGAATCATAGTTAATTTTGGTTTTCATTCATATACATTTCAAGTTTCAGGTGTTTGCTTAATTGTAGCCTTGGATTCTAATATAAGAATTTGTAGAATTATGCACATAACAATCATTCTGTCAAAACTAATTTGGCCCCACTACTGAGAGGCTACATTTTGACTAAGGATGATTTATGTAAAAAAATCTTCAAGATTGCCATTAGGACACAAGAGTGGATCATAAGATTTGAGTGACAATAGTGGGTCATATTAGGATATGTACTAAGCTATTCTCTATGATGTATTAGGTATACCATAGTCACAACTAACACCGCTAACTACAAGACTGAGCAATTACTATGGAAGAATCTAGAAGTATTCTGAAGAATTAAGAAGTCATGTGTAGAACATTATGCAATTAGGGCAATAGAAATTATTATTGATGTTGGGTTCTTTTTTTACAAGGAAAAAGTTGCATTTTTATTTCCAAAAAGAAATAATAATACATTTTTCAAGCCTTCAGAGTTGTCTAAGAATATCGAGATGGAGATATAGCTTCACTAAGATATAGCTTCACTAGGTAATATTTCTCAAAGGAAATCACAACATATCTAATTCATAAGTTATAAGATTTTACTATGTGTACACAACAAAACTTCCAACCTCCCTAATAACAAACTAGATTATATAGGCCAAGAGCACCAACATATATTCTTTGCCTCCAAGCGATAGAGAATATGTATCCTTCCCTAAACATGTCAATTCTAATTGAAACCTAAATAGCCAATTCCAATTGGAAAGTAGAAACATCACTAAAATTGAACGAGGGTGGTTCCTCATGAAATGCTATAGAACATTGACATCACCAAAAGAAAAATAAGCTTGTTTGATTGATCCCACCCGATCTAGACAATTTGTCTCCAAAAACAAATTTCTAGTGAAAGATAGCAACAAATAGTAGCATATTATATTAAGAAACTATCCAAGGTCAAAATGTTCTAGCAACTAAACAATTCCATAACATATGCTTAATCATTGCAAGTTTTTGCTAAACCACACAACATTAATAAATGAAACCATGATGATGTACCCAATCTTTAATTGCAAGAGTATTACAAAGAATCAAACACCCCAACTTGTGTCTTAAAGGAAGAGTAAGACCTCCATATCCCTTAGCACCTTTTGATCCATTAATCATTGAAATTAATTGAGAGTTTAATTCATATTTAAACACTTTACTATGAAATAAAATGACCAATATCAGCATAGAATTCCTTTGCACAATGACCATTAAAAATCCTCCAACCATAGTCAATCCTTCCAAATGGACCCATGAACATCCATATTTAATGTAAACTAATAGCTTTTTGGTATTAGATGGCATAATGCAGTAAAGGCAAGAAAATCAATATCTTGAAGCCAATGAGGCCAAACAAGTTTTCATTATGACATCTAGGACGTGCAAACAAGATGTGTTGATCATTTCGAGGTTGCACACAACATAGATGGTTCTCACAACTTAATCAATGGTTATGGATGTTAGGGGGTTATGTGTATGAGTTTAGAGTCGTCTTTGTTTTCATTTCCACCAGACATCAGCATTTGGATGGTCATGCACCCAAACGAACACCTGAGCATCTTACTTTCACACCGGAAGCATGAGAGAATAGTGTTTTGGGGATAAATTAAGTGAACTTTGATGAGGTGGTGATCCATCCAAGCCACCAGATACATTTGACATGTTTCATTTTTCAAATAGGGAAGGAATCCACTGTTTACAAATTTCGTAAGAAGTTGTATTTAGTATAATAAACATCCATATGGGGTCTCAGACCGTGCTTTCCCCTTCTGAGTTTTGGTTCTTATAACCCCTGGAAAGGTGGGTCGAGAAGATTCACGGCAGTGGTGATGTAGGAAAGTGTAACATGGAGAACATACTTCTCAACTCCCCATCTTGTGTCCTGCAGCGCCAGGTGAGTGTTGCATTCGGGGGTAGTTTTGATCAAGTGTGGAGAGACATTCACAGACCTAATTTTCATACTACTTAGGTCGCAACGATGGAGGATTTTCTTGCACAAACAAGTGTTGGGAGGCGGGAGGATGAAGAGGAAGAAGAGGAGGAGGATGGCCTAAATCGGAGGGGGGGCAATGACAGCATGACCATATTTTCAATAGACTCTTTTCTTGCAGGTCAAAACATGCAGCATCTAGAATGGATTCAATTTCAACACCCACACCAACAATTTGGGGAATTATTAGCTCAGGCGAATAATAACAATGATCTCCTTGTCATGGCCACATCTTCTATATTTGAACCCCTTATCCGGAAGAAACAAGGGTGTGAGTCTATAACAGCTCATACTATGGAGTGGCACCAGAAGCATATGATCAAGAATCAAGAATCTGTAGGTCATTCAAGAGCAAGGAGGAAGGTATGGGGTTTGGTCTTTCTAAACTTATATACCATTCTGATTATTTGTTTAAAATTCCCTTCATATGCATTTAGGTTAGGTTATTTTCCTATAAAATATTATCAGTAGAAACTAGTCCAGGGAACACCAAGAAATTTTTTGCATCTGTATTGGGGTTCTATTACTCCATTATTTTTAAAATCCATTTTTGTTTTGTTGATGCATGGAAAATCCTAGGTACCAGCTGTAGGGATCCTCCCCAATAACTGTTCCCAAATAGATCATTTATAATTTGGTGTGGGAAATCCATCCAATTTACAGTCCGACTGCCCTAGAGTTAAAGTAAGGTTTAAATCTATTTTACCAGTTGCGGCCCAACCCACCGTTTATGTATTTTGTTTTAAAGGTATGGTATGTAAGTGCATATATTAAATGAAAATAAAGATAAATAACCATTATTCTAAATCTATTCTAAAACTATCCCCAGGGAGAAAGATTAATACTAAATATGAATGATGTACTATATTGTCTGCAAATATAATTCTACAGATAGCTGATAAATTCAAAAGGCGTAAATACAACAGAAAATTAACACAGAGATAACTCAGTGAAGTAAAATCATTCATCATTCATCATTGTATAAGATTCATAACATGACATAAAACCATCCATAACACATAAATAGTTCAAGGGGTTAAGAACGATCTCACAGATTCTACAGTATGCTAAAACAGAAAAAATTATTCATTCAACGATCTACACAACATGCTCTGAGACTCATGCAATCCTCTCTCCAACAAAATCTAGTTCTCTTTATTATAAAAAGAAGTAGTTCTTCTTACAACAAGCTTCAACATATATGCTAGCGAAAATTCCTATTCTATTCTCCTTTACCCCTACTTATACAAACTACAAATGACCTTTCAGTTACCCTGGTCCCTTGGGATTCACTAACTCTTTGTTTACAAAAAATTCGTCCTCTAGTTTTCTCACTAGGAAAAAAGGAATAAATACAAAAAATATTACATAACTCCTCCACTTGTGAATAAAACAAAGCTTAAATGGGCCCTATTGGTGTCTTAATGAAAACATACCATGCCTGACCCTCTTCATGGATGATTCAATATTCAACTAGCTCCATCATACATGATTCTACCTCATGTTTTGACAACTGGGACTCAATCTCTTTTACTTAGGGTACGTTCAAACTTAGTAATTCTCCCAAGAGGTATTTGTGAACTGAAACTTGTACAATCCAGACTCCAATAGCCTCATCAACGACGCATTCAATCTTAGATATTTCCTCTTCTCCTTTCTACAATCTTTCCTGTAGGTTCTTTAAATGCTTCTCTCTGGCTAGGAAGTCTTGATCCAGAGTGCCTGCTAAAACCTGGAATTGATTGTGAATGGAACACATTCCTTTGTAAAAATTGGTGCACTTTTCCACGGTTTTATCAATGGCTATGTTTAACCTTACTGTTGCTTTGTAGCTGAAGTTTAATATGGTTACTTCCATTTTTAAACTTTCGGCAGTTTTCTAAGGAATATTTGCAGCGAAGATCAGCTTGGATCCTATCCAAGCTAGCTGGTTCTTCACAATTTCTGTTATGTCTGATAATTTTTTCCTAAACTCTAATGAGCCGAGTGTTATCTCTTTTAACCTAGCCTCAATCTGCTTAACTCTATACATATCTCCCTCCAAATTCAATAAAATATGATTTATTTCCTTCTACAACAAAGATGCTTGATTGTGAAAAGGAGCTATATCAAACTGTTTTTCATTTTCTATCTTAAGTTGCTCATCTAGCAAACTGTTTTGGATTTCTAATTTTATTTAATTCTTTTGTTGGTTGTGTCCTTTTTTCTTTCTAACTCCAGAACCTTTCCCTCAAGTTCCCTTTTCTCTCCTTCATTGATATTAGCTGACAAGACCAAGGCATCTTTGTCTGATTGTAAAATTTGATATGCTTCTTTTAGTCTCTCTAATTATGTGACAGTGTCATCATGCTTTCTCTATGGGATTCTCCCTTCTCCCCCTTCTTTTCTTAATGTTTCTTCTACTTGGGACATTTTCTCCTTATATTGTTTGATATCATCAACCATTTGGATAACATTATCGACATTGGCGAGAGTTGATGCCACTCTTGCCATTGCAAGGAGATTAGGATCTGTGTTAGTCCCATGTATAATTGTTTTCTCGGTTAACATAATTTATGTAGGCCAACTTCCAGTGTCCATCTTTTTTTGGTCCTCGTCATAATCCTTTTCTTGTTTTTATCATAGAAACTCGTATTAAGGTCAGTTACTGCCTATTCCTAGGGCAAGATGAAAGGTATTAAGCCAAGCTCTATTGAGGGAGCTGGATCCCTTGTTTCCATGTTGCTTGATGGAACAGATGAATCTACAGGATTATCGCGAGCCTAATCCTATTCAATATTTTCATGGTCTCGGTCCTCCTCCTCTTTCCGCTTAAGTTCCTTAGTTGTTTTTTCTTATGCTTCCCTTGCCTGGTCAGCTGCTTCCTGTTTTATTTTTTCAATTTCCTCCTATGTTTTTTGCTCTTCTTCTTCTTGTCTCTTTTTCTACGCCTCTTCTTCTAAATGCTGCTCTGCTTCCTATGACAATCTGCGGGCTTCCTCTTCCCTCTTCTTGGAAGCTTCTTCTTCTTTCTTTTGTTGTTCAGCAGCCTTACTACTACTTCCCTTGCCTACAACAGTGGCTATTTTCTGCTTGAATATTCTTCTTAAAGTTGGCATGTTCCAAGCGTTGCAAAATATTTCTTCATATTTATCCTAGGAGTTTGTGTATTCAAAACGTACTCCTACTGCTGCGCAATAAACTGTAACCCTATTTTTTGAATCATTCCTATGAAAACATTTTTCTCCAAAGTGAAAGTACTTTAATTCTTTCACAAATTCCGATGCACTCTTCACCTTAGAAAACTTGTAACAACCTATGTAGAATGGGAGTGGTGGGTACACAACCTTCTTTTGATCAAATAAGAAGTTCCCAATCCCATCAATGTAAATATGTCTCACCACTTCTTTGTGAACAACATAGTCAATCGCGTATTTCGGTAACAAATAAGGGGGCCTAGTTCCCCCAAACATCCTTAGTTAAAATACCTTCTTCCAAAAGGTAATAATGCCCATTGTCTTCCACTATCTCCAATTCCTTCTCAGACATGCAATTGCATTATGTGAGGAATATTAACTTGTAAAGCGGCATGATGAAGTATTCACAGATACTCTTGTAGTGGCTATAGTATCTGTGTAACCAGAAAAGCTGGTATGTGGAATATACAGGGGTCTTCGTCTTTTCCCATTGGCACTTCAGTGCTGGGAACTGATGAGTGAAAAAAATGCAATCAATCGGGAAGGGGCTCATATAGAATTCTGACTTATTTTGTGACACGCCTCCAAGTGTTGCGCTTATGCATGAAGACAAACTGTTTGATACTATGCCAACCCAGTTGAAGATGGTACCCTGTGTGGCCACAAAGAAAATCACTGGCACCCAGCTTATCTTGTAAAACTTTCGATTTGCTCGGCCAAAAATCCTGTTTAACATTAAATCTAGAAGCTGATATGGAGTACGTAGGTGTGCAGTTTCATAATCACCAATAGGCCTTGTGCAGAATTGTTTCCCATGAACCATCATTTTCTTTACACAATAAAAAATATCTAATTCTAGCCCCTTCAACCACTTTTCCATCAAATAAATCTGAGCTGTAGGTAGCTTGCATGCTTGAGCTACATATGCTGGGTTGTAGGCGGCATAACCTTGTCCACTAACGTTCGACAAAATTATCTTAGTTACATCTGCCCTTGAGAGAATCCATCTGATTACTTCTGAACATGGGAAGAGTTCAGGATGTGTGGATGCCTTCATGATGGCTGACTTCTTTATGTGTGCATATATTGGGAGGTATTCTAATCCCACATCTGGGACATTCCAATGTTTGATCATTTGGTAGATCTAACCCCATATGAACTCTAGCTCAATTCCAGTGAAAGCTTTGGTATCTTTGTATATTATTTCTACCTTTTTTATGACTTCAACTTTTGGATCATCCTCCGTAGCTTAGACCTTCTTTTTCCCTTTTCAAGGCATGATACTATATGACAATTGGGGCTGTCAAAACCATAAAACCATGTCTTAGGTTCATTTTAATGCACATAAATATAACTAATAACTCTGCGATTGCAAATAACCAAAAACAACATAAAGTTGCATTTAAACAAAAACTTCACCATGCCATTATGAAACATTTCAAGGCTATAGCGAGAACATGGCAACAGTCCTACAACCTCCTTATAAAATATCCCTACAAAGCTCGCAAGTATGGAAACCCTAGCTCAAAAATGGCACAGTCCTCCGTTCGTCGAAGAAAAACACAGCCCTGGGTAGGACAAACTTCCAACACCCTCGGTTTGAACAAGAGAAAAACCGCACAGACTATCAGTTGAAATACACCCCGCTGAAGCTTGACATCAAAACATGGAGAGATTTAAAACTCCCTAAACTAGGAATCTTCTACCTTGGCCAATGACTAAAACCCCTATTCTCAAGCACTGATGAGAAGGATAGGGAGTGGTGCAAATGGCGAAACACTCGTCTGTCCATGGCCCTTCCCCCGAAACACTCTGACAGGGAACCTTCCATGGCGAAGGAAGTGGTGCCAAATGGCACGAGGTAGGTAGAGAAACTCGACACCCCTAGCTAACCGGGAGAAGGGAGACTAGGGTTTTTCCGCTCGGGAGAGCCAAAACATCGAAACCTAGGATGAAACAAAAAATCTCTATGACCTTACGTATAAATATTCGCCAAAGGAAAGAAAACCCAATCCTACCAAACTCGACCAATTTCCCGCAAACGTTTAAAGTGACTAGACATATGGTCAATATCCTACCTGGTGAACGTATTATAGCTAGTGTAAGCACGATCCTCACGTGACTGACTAGGTTCATGCAACAATTGACAACTCTGCACCATAGGAAACGAGCTCAAATGGACAAATAATGACCGTAACACACACCTCCATTGGCTTAAATAGGTGAAGCACAGAAAGACAACTAAAAGGCTCGTGGTTGTAAATACTGTTGGCGGAAAAACTAATACTGCATCGAAAATTATCCAAAAAGAGCAATCGATAGCCTCGGGTGAAAAATAGAGACGGATCCAACGTTCACCAAGTGAATTCAAAGTTCTTTTACCCGAAAATTTCTATGACCCGCATCGGCAAGGAACTATCGACAGTCAAACCTTTGTTCATCCGCGTAGTATCGAATGAATCCTTATGAAAATATCGGTTAGAAACACATTAGGTGTTCAAAAACTACCGGCAATGATTCTCGGAGCAACCCATTGGAAAACTTATGAAAAGTTTCTGATGTGGTGGGCGGATACGATCAGAAAACTTCTTTCGATATCATCGGGAACACTCAGACAAGATAATCTACTTCATCGACAAGTTTTCAACAACCCAATCGAAAGGAACTCAGAAACATGATCCGATAACATCAGTTCTAGACTCTGAACCTTAACCGATGCGTAGGTAGGTTTCGGGAGGCAGAAGAAAAGGAGGGATCAGTAGGCTTAATAGGTAGCTCCTCTGCTACATCGGATAAACTCATTGAGTTCATCTGATACGACGGGTGGGAGAAAAAAATTTACCTTCAGAATTTTGTATTTGCACAAGAAAAACTAAGTCAAGAAAAGAGTTTGTAGAAGGTAAAGGTAGTCTAGGAAAGGATTGGAAACTAGAACTCAAAGTGGGGGCACCTAAAATATGAAAAATTTTGTGGGGGTGGTTGCAGCAACAACAATTGGAGACTGGTCTCTGAATGTTTTAAAAACTGGTGCCTGTTATCAGATGTAAATTTCATCAAATCTTTACCCATCATTGTCCTTTGTTTTATTTGGAAAGCAAGAAATAGATCTTGCTTTGAGGATTGTGACTCATCTCCTGCTCAGATTTCCAGTTATAGCTTAGGCATGCTGAAGAATTTACCGCAGTCTCTACCTGTGGTATCTATTAGATCAATTTTTGTAGAGGAAATTGATCATTCATATGCTTGGGGTTATTTTGATGGATCTGCTGCTGGGGATCCAATGATTTGTGGGGCTGGAGGTATTCTGTACTTTTCCGATAGGCATCATATATCTTTCAAAGCAGGTTTAGGTTTGGGCACAAATAATTATGCAGAATTATGTGCACTTAAGCTTCTCCTTAGGCTGGCTAGGATGCATAATTTGGATAAAATACAAATTTTTGGGGACTCCCAGCTTGTAATTAATTGGGCATCTGGTAAGTATAAATTACAAAACCTTGAATTAGCCTTGATTCTTCAAGATGTTCACTATTTATCGGATAGTCTTGATTATGTGACTTACAAACACATTTATAGGGAAAGAAATTCCAAAGCAGATTTGTTGGCTAAAGCAGGGGGTAGCATTCATGAAGGTTTTTGGAGTACTCATGAACAGAGAGAGGCAGAATCCACAGAAATTTTTCAGGTTTTCTAAAGCTGTTGTAGCGTGCTGTCTGTCATAGGACAGATTGCTGGTTCTTGATGATTTTCCAGATATGATGCCATGGATGATATTGATTGCATTTTCTAGCATTTGGTGATCTCAAGCAACAATATTTAGAGCTTGACTTGCGGGCTGGTCGGCCTCCTATATGGTACTGAATGGTTTTGGAATTTTATTTTTCATCTTTGGATGGTCTGGAATAGGCCACTTTTTAGCTGCTGTTTATTTTTATCAGCATATAACTTTTATGAGACTTCATCAGCATGCTAGTTCTGCTCTGATATTTTTGCTTTTGATCACTAGTCCCTTTTTTATCTGACCTGATTTATCAGGAGTGATGATATAAGTCTACTAAGATCAGACTTAGTTTTTTTCATGTTTCTACTGCTTTCTTTCTGCTGGAAAGTTTTTTGGTGAACAATATGATCTGATGATTTAATGTATGTAATGTACTTTAGATTTGGATTGTGGATTTGTGCTCTTTCTGAGGCAAATTTTGTAATGACAACTTCTTAGTTGTATTTTTGTAAAATGGACTATGAGGGCCATCTACTAAATGTGAATAAAGTATTTACGATTTTTTTCCTTGGAAAAAAAAAAAAAAAAAGTGAACATAGATCTCCGAAAAAACTATCTTTTGAAACAACAAAAACTTCTTTATGATGATTTGTTTAGATCAACTTGCCTCAATTCTTTTCAAGAATTTATTTAAAAATCTAGACCTTTCAAGAAATGTAAAATTCAGAACTTACCATTGATATTTTCCGATGGAATAAGGTAACCAGGTTTTCAAATTCTTCATAACTCTTCTGAGGCCAAAATATGAGATTCATTTACCTCTGCATTTGGTTTCTTTTAGCTGAGACACCATAGGATTGTAACAGGATTTGGACAGGTATATTCATTTGTTCCTCATTCTCATTCCTTTTGAATTCTTTGTATGCTTTCATACTTTTGTCCATTGAGTCTTCCCAGATTGCCACTTTTTCATTTGATATTTGATTCGAGTTCTTCCATCCATGGTATCCTTTTGTGTGACTGATATTTTTTCAGCTCATGGACAGAGAAGAACCTTTGAGAAATCCAATCATTTTACTTGCATTATATCTTTTGGATATATATATATATATTTCTTTTGGGAAATTTTGACTCTTAAGCCTTTTGGATTTAATTTGTGGCATGGGATTATTTTGAATACCATACACCTATCCATCCTGCTTCCTTTCCTTGGGTATTTTGATGCAAGATTCCTATGAAAGATATTAATGTGAAGTGGATGGAGCCTCATAATAGTATTCTAGACTTCCTCTTCCTGAATTATTTCACAGGGTTTAAAGCAGGACTTCAATGTGCTCTGAAAATTACTTCCCTTCCATAGTCTATCAAATTAAAGAATCTTTGTAGTGATAAATTCCAACATAGATAAAAATCCATTAAGCAGTTCTTGGCTTACAACATTAGAATTTTTTCCAAATTCCAATGTACTCTAAACACCAAACGTTGAGCTATTTTATTTGAAAAAGACTAAAGTGAAGCAAAGAACAAAAGTGTAAATGAACCAAAAGTGATTAAATCAAATCAGCAGAAAGCAAACAAAACTAACTAAAGCGATCAAAATAAAAAATCTTATTTATGTACAAAAGGTTCCCTCAAGGTACTATGTAAAGTAATGTTTGAGAACCAAGACGTTGATGGGAATATTCTCTTCCCCACCCTACAAATCCTGGAGCTTATATGTTGAGGAGCCTAACTTCGCGGCAATCAGAAACGAGCCAACCCAGAGATGTTGAAACTTAGTATGCATACCCTTTTCGTCATGTGAGTGATCCCATTTAAGAACTAAATCCCCTAATTCAAAACTTTTTATTTCCAGACTTATGTTTATCAAACCATCTCTTTACAATCTCCTGTTGGTGCTTAAACCTCTCTTTAGCCTTGGCTCTAAAATCTTCTAACCTCAATAAAGTATTGATTCTGGCTTGTAAAACTTCACTATTGGACCCTCTTGAAGCTTGAGCTAATTGGGAAGATAGAAGTAAGATATTTGGTGGCAGGATAGCTTCATTTCCATAAACCAAGGTATACGATGACATGCCTAAGGAATTCTTGTGTGTTAACCTATCAGACCAGAGTGCATTCAGAAGAAAAATATGCCCACTTCTTTGGTTTTCTATGACAGTTTTCTTCAAAATTCTAATGAGATTTTTATTAGTAGACTCAGCTAACTCGTTGCCTTGTGGATAATAGTTCGCAGAGTAGTGTAATTTCATTCCTTTCTTATTAGTGAACACAATAAATTTAATTGATGAAAATTAAGACGCATTGTCAAAAACTAGGGAAATTGGAACCCCAAACCTGGTCATAATATGTTATTGTAAGAAATATATTATTGCATCTTCATGTATTTTCTGCAATGGAATTGCTTCCACCCATCTGGTGAAGTAGTCGATAGTTGTAAGGATGTACTTGTGTTGCAACGAAGAATTAGGATTGATTTCTCCGATAATGTCGATTCCCCATTGTTCAAATGGTTCGTAAACAATGACTGGTTGTAGTGGTACAGCCGCTTTGGCAAGTCTTCCTCCACTTCGCTTGAATGTATCACATTTTCTTACATATGCATGTGCATCTTTAAACAAGGTTGACCATTAGTATCCTGCTCTCAATATCTTGTGAGCAGTTGTGTCTCCTAAATAATGTCCTCCAATAGGACCATCATGCAATTCCTTGACCACTTTAATTACATCTTCACATTCTAAGCATCTCAAAAAAAATCCATCATAATTATTTCTAAAAAGAACTCCATCAATTACTTGATACGATGTTGATTTCAGACGCAATGCTCTCCTTTGTTTGGAACTCCAATGTTCCAGTAAATAACTTTCCTAGAGATAATGTATCAAGTCTCTATACCATGATTTTGGAGCTGTAAAAATGGGACACATGTCAATCATATGAACTTCAACCTCGTTTTTCCAATCACCTTCTTCACTATTTTGACTTTCAACCATTAGATTACAAATTCCTTGTCCTTTAATAATGCCTATTGTCTTAAACTCTAAATCGTATTCTTATATAGTCGTAACCCAATTTCCTCTTCTCTCGCCCAATTCCTTTTTTACGAAGAGGCTTCAGACTGTTGGGTGAGGGACAACCACTTTAGTCCGATTCTTAAGGATATATGGTCTGAATTGCTTTACTGCTTTAAATACTGCGTAACCTTGCTTTTCAATGGCAGGGTAGTTCAATTCAGCACCTTACAGACCAGTGCGCATAAATGATATAGGGAATTCATCTCCCCTTTCTTCTTTTTGCTTCAGCACTGCTGCAAGTGAATTATTAGAAGAAAAAGTGTATAAGATAAAATCTTTATCAAAATCGGGACTTCAAAGTGAAGGTGAATGTGCTATTGTTGTTTTGATATTAGTAAATGCATTCTTCTCTATGTCAATCCATTTAAACTGCACACTTTGCTTAACCATTTGCTGCAAAGGTTTGACTATTTGTGCAAAATCAGGCACAAACCTTCGAACAAAATTTATAGTCCCCATGAAAGATTGCATGCCTTTCGTATTGTGGGGTAAGGGGATCTGTACTATAGCTTCAATCCTTTCTAGGTCTATGGAGATTCCCCTTTTAGAAATGATATGACACAATAGCTTTCCTTCCAATACTGTGAAAACACATTTCTTAGGGTTCAAGGAGATACCGTATTTTCGACAGCGCTCAAAATTTTTTTTTAAATGGATTGGATGTTCTTCTCTTTTCTTGGAAAATAGTGTTACTTCATCTAGGTAGACCGCCACACTGTGTCCTATTAGTCCCCAGAAAGCTATGTATATGGCCCTTTGGAAAGTAGCTCCAACATTAATTAATCCAAATGAAATTCTTCTATAGGAAAAGGTTCCCCACTTTGTACAGAACGTGGTTTTTAACCTATATTTTTCAGCTACTAATACCTGGTTGTAGCTTGAAAACCCATCCAATAAGGAGAACAACTCAGATCCTAAAACCATCTGCAAAATTTGCTCCATTGGAGGGACTCGATAGTTGTCTTTGTCTGAGGCATGGTTTAGATTTCTAAAGTCCACACATAATATTACTTCCCCTGATGTTTTCCTTGCTCGTACTAAATTTGCCACCCATTTTGAGTGTCTGACCCTGAAAATAATCTTTGTGTCAAGTAATTTTTCACCTCACTTTGAAATAAGGGTTCCAGCTTGGGATGCATCTTACGAAGTTGCTGCTAGAAAGGTTTCACGCCCGTTTTAATAGGAATCACATGTTGGATGATGCATGTGTCATACGGCTTCAGATCATCATAATTCCAGGCAAAGACATCTTTATATTACTAAAATAAATTGATGAGCTTGCTTCTTTCACCTAGTGAACAATATTTTCCCAAGTTTACATACTTAGGTTCAGCTTCTATCCCCAAATTGATCAGCTCATACTGCATCGATGAATCATGAATTTTGACATTGGCCAGCCTCCTAAATTTGTTATTCAAGTCAAACATTCCCTCCAATGTTCTGACCCCTTTTGGTATGAAATTACCATTTCGAATATTTGCTTGGTGTTCTTCATCATCAGTAACTGCTTCTTTGAAAGTCTCTTCATTTGTTAAGAATTCCAAAATCTCTTGTTCATCATCGAATACTCTCAGGTTGGTGATAATATCAGGTATAGATGGCCCGAAAATCAATTCAATTGAGCATTTGTTATTTGTAGGTACCAATCTTGCAGCTGAAGTGGCTAACAAATCAGTTGTTCCATTTTACAGTCTAGGAATAGAATTAATATTAAAACCATCAAAATTCGTTATGAGCTGCCAAAATTCATTTTGGTAACCTTTTAAATGAGGAGATAGACAATAAATTGAATTGCAAACCTGCTTTACAATTATTTCAAAGTCTCCAAAAACTTTTAGATTTTTTACTTTAAACTTAATTTCCTTTTTCAATCCTTGGATCAATTCTTCATACTCAATCATATTGTTAGTACATTCAAATTATAATCTACAAGATAAAAAATGTTTATTTTTTTATGGATCAATTAGGACACAACTGGCCCCTGACCCTTCTTGGGTTTTCGAACCATCAAAATATTACACCCAATACTAATCTTCTAATCCTACAGTACTAGTTCTACTTTATGAAATAGAGACTAAATTAACTATGTTACAATCAATATTGTCAGTCCGTGAAAACTAAAGGACATTGGATTGTTCATCTGACTCACTGTTGGCCTCTTCCACTTTATAATTTCCTGGTTCAAGCTCTAAAAAATAGTTGCCAACAACCATCTGCGGAAAATTTATTGGCTCATTTTTTCCTTCTAGCTGTGTCACATTATACTTCATATGTGGTTCCAATGGCACTTTTATATGATTCTGACAGTCCTTATAGGGAAACCACAAGTGTGACCAATTTGTTGTGAAATAACCATTGAGATTTTATACCAGTCCCTACTTAGTATCAAGCCATATGCTTCCGGGATGTCTACAACCATGATGTCTATATACGGACAGACCCTTTCATCGACTGCTAATCGAATTAGTACATTTTTCATCTCGCCTACCACGTTAACTGTTGTTCTATCTAGCTGGATGATTTTACTAGAAGAGAGAGTAAGTTTCCCATTTATCTTTTTACAAACCGACAAAGGAATGGCATTATATGATGCTCTAGAATCTACCAGACAATTATGTACGCTGAAATTAAAAATCTCAAACGTCAGTAAAAATGGCTTAGTCTGATATTTTGACTTTCCTCCAATGCTAGCTTCATTTATCTCTTTATCTAGTGGGACATTGTCTTGAGATCGACTGGGTTGAGGATCGAAGGCTTCCAAGCTTTTTCTTCTTTGCGGTGGTAAATTGCACATCTCAAACAAAGAAACATTAGCCTTAGTTTTCTTAATATCTTCTATTATGTCATATCACATGTCTGGTTCTACTAAATTTTTCTTATTGTTTTCTGATTTATTTTCCACAACCTTTACTGATTTGCTTATTGTTGGAGCCTGCTGCTTTGTTATGACTAAATCAGGTGTAGGTGGGGTTCGAGCATTCTTGATATATCTCTTCATATTTTCTTGAAATTTCTTAATCTTGGGAAATAATGAACTCTCATCTATTACTGGTCCCTAACTTCTTGTTGTGACATTTACCGCTGAAAGTTGTATTTCTTCAGTCGATTCCTCTTATTCCAATCCTAAAGTAGATATACAATCCCACAAAACCATGGTAGTTTCTTCCGGAGTTTCTTCTATCACTAATTTCTTTTTCTTCCTTAGTTTTAAGTTTTGTTAATTGAACGTCTTAAAGTTGGTTCACAACCAGATTCATCGAATTGATCCACTGAGGATAGCTCTTCTTAGAATGGGGCTGTTGATGAAAAGTACAAAAATTATCCATGCCAACTTCAATGAGATTAATTACGGAAGAGTTGTGTGTGGGTGGTTGGGGTGGACTACTTTCATCTCTTTTCTTAAAGAATGGTTTAAATGGATTTCTAGATGAACTTGCTTCTTTATCCTTTTCTAAATAAATAATTTTATTTGATAGTTTTTGCGCTATTTTAACCACATTGTCTAATTCATTTGAACATTCCTCTTTGGGTTTAGTCAGCAACAAAGGCTTCTTATTAAAAGTTCTTGTATTTGAGTATGTGGTCTGTTTGTTTATACTTTCGAGTTCCTCTTCTACCTTCTTGGATCTTCATAAGTTTCTAACAACGAAGGCTTTACTGACCATTTTACAAACATTGCTATATCTAGTGAAAGAGCCGAAGAATAATACTCCATTAATGTCTCTTCAGCAAACATTATGGCAGCACTGAAATTATTCAAATGAGTTGGAAACATCTTATTGAAATCTTGCACTTTCTCCTTTTTCTCCATCCTTAGGGCAAGTAATTCTTTCATCGGATTGGTTGTGGTTCTTTGGCGGCCAAAATTGCTTTTAAACAATATTTCAAAAGTATTCCAGTTTGACATGATTGAATTCACCTATAAGCCAAAATACCATGATGTTGCTTTTCCCTTAAGAGTATGCGGGAACAGTATGCATACTACATCCCCATGCTCTCCTACTGCTAAAACCTCTAAGGAAAAGAAAAAACTTTGTAAATGATCATCTACATCAATGCCTTCTATCGGGTCAAACTTAGGCAATGACTTTTCAGGATGGGCAGGTAAAGCATGCAGCGAAGCAGCCAGGTTGAGTGGAGTTCTAGCCATCCAAGCTGGTGGTGGAGGAGGCTGATTAGCATTCAGATTTGGAGGTACATTTCCAGCCATGATTCGTGGAGGATATTGAGGTGGAGAGTGAAAAGGATATGGAAAAGGAGACCTCAGTGGTGAACGATATGGGGATTCGGGTCCTAACTGACTAAGCAGTTGGTTAATTTCCTATAGAGATAAGTTCACCAATTATTCCAAACCTCCTACCAAAACTGAATCCTTTGTGAAAACGAGAACCCTTCTATGAGCTTGTCTTCTTGGTATTTTAGGAATATTCAGTAATCCTCCAAGATTTTCAGCATATGACCTTGTAATTCTTCTCAAATCATTGACTATTCCAAAAGAAACGGGATAAAGGTGCTCTGGAACTTCTAACTCGGGGTTGACTTTTCCTTCAGGAATGGAGTTCTTGGGAAAACTATTTTCAGAACTATCACCAGTTGAATGATCTCAAGAAAATGATTTCCTCGTCCAACCATGCACTGGTGGCCCTCCTTCTAGCGCCAAAAACTATTGATACCTGGAAAATCCTAGGTATCAACAGTAGGGATTCTCCTTAATAACTGTTCCCAAATAGATCATTTATCATTGGGTATGGGGAATTTCTCTAGCTTACGATCCAACTATCGTAGAGTTAAAGCAAGGTTTAAATCTCTTTTACCGGTTGTGGCCCGACTCATCGTTTATGTATTTTATTTTAAAGGTATGGTATGCAAGTGCCTAGATTAAATGCAAATAAATATAAATAACCGCTATTCTAAATCTATTATAAAACTATCCCGGGGAGCGAGATTAGTACTAAATATGAATGATGTGCCTAGATTAAATGCAAATAAATATAAATAACCGCTATTCTAAATCTATTATAAAACTATCCCGGGGAGCGAGATTAGTACTAAATATGAATGATGTACTGTATTATCTACAAATAGAATTCTACAGATAACTGATAAATTCAGAAGGCATAAATACAACAGAAAATTGACACAAGGTAACTCAGTGAAGTAAAAGCATTCATCATTCATCATTGCATAAGATTCATAACATGACATAAAACCATCCATAACACAAAAATAGTTCAAGGGTTTGAGAACGATCTCACAGATTGTACAGTATGCTAAAACAGGAAAAATTCTTCATTCGGTGATCTACACAACATGCTCTGAGACTCATGCATTCCTCTCTCCAGCAAAATCCAGTCCTTTTTATTATAAAAAGAAGTAGTTCTTCTTACAACAAGCTTCAACATCTATGCTAGCAAAAAGTCCTATTATATTCTCCTTTACCCCTACTTATACAAACTACAAATTACCTTTCAATTACCCTGGCCCCTTGGGCTTCCCTAACTCTTTATTTACAAAAAATTCATCCTCTAGTGTGCTCACTAGGAAAAAAGGAATAAATAAATAAAATATTACATAACTCCTCCACTTGTGAATAAGACAAAGCTTAAATGGGCCCTGTTGGTGTCTTAATGAAAACATCCCATGCCTGAGCCTCTTCATTGATGATTCGATATTCAATTGGCTCCAGTACACATGCTGCTACCTCATGTTTTGACAACTTGGACTCGATCTCTTTTACTTTGGGTACGATCTGACTTAGTAATTCTCCCAACAGGTATTTGTGAGCTGAAACTTGTACAATCTAGACTCCAATAGCCTCGTCATTGATGCATTCAATCTTAGATATGTCCTCTTCTCCTTTCTGCAATATTTCATGTAGGTTCTTTAAATGCTTATCTATGGCTAGGAAGTATTGATCTGGAGTTCCTGCTAAAACCTGGCATTGATTATGAATGGAGCACAGTCCTTTGTAAAAATCGGTGCACTTTTCCACATTTTTATCAATGGTTGTGTTTAACCTTACTATTTCTTTGCGGCAGAAGTTTGATATGGCTAATTCCATCTTTAAACTTTCGATAGTTTTCTGAGGCATATTTGCAGGGAAGGTCGACTCGGATCCTATCCAAGCTAGTTGATTCTTCACAAGTTATGTTACGTCTCATAATTTCTTCCTAAACACTGATGAGCCAAGTTTTATATCTTACAACCTAGCCTCAATCTCCTTAACTCTATACATATCTCCTACCAACTTTAGTAAAATCTGATTTATTTCCTTCTGCAGCAAATATGCTTGATTGCGAAAAGGAGATATATCAAACTGTTTTTCATTTTCTATATTAAATTGCTCAGCTAGCAAACTGTTCTGGATTTCATTTTCTTTAATTCTCTTTCGGTTGTGTCCTTTTGTGTTTCTAACTCCAGAACCTTTCCCTCAAGGTCCCTTTTCTCTCCTTCGGTGATATTAGCTGACAAGACCAGGGAATCTTTGTCTGATTGTAAAATTTGATATGCTTCTTTTAGTCCCTCTAATTATGTGAGAGTGTCATCATGCTTTCTCTTTGGGATGCTCCCTTCTCCCCTTTATTTTCTTAAGGTTTCTTATACTTGGGACATTTGCTCCTTATATTGTTTGATATCATCAACCATTTGGCTAACATTATCGACATTCGTGAGATCTGATGCCACTCCTGCCATTGGAAGGAGCTTAGGATCTTTGTTAGTCACATGTAGAACTGATTTCTTGATTACCATAATTTCTACAGGTCGACCTCCAGTGTCCATATTTTTCTTGGTCCTCATCACAATCCTTTTCTTGTTTTTATCATAGAAAATCATATTAAGGTCAGCTATTTCCTGTTCCTAGGATGGGATGAAAGGTATTAATCCAAGCTCTACAGAGGGATTTGGATCCCCTATTTCCATGCTGCTTACTGGAACATATGAATCTAGAGGATTATCGTGAGCCTGATCCTGTTCAATATTTTCATGGTCTCAGTCCTCCTCCTCTTTTTGCTTAAGTTCCTCAACTGATTTTTCTTCTACTTCCCTTTCCAGTCAGTCGCTTCCTGTTTTATTCTTTCAATTTCCTCCCATGTTTTTTTCTCTTCTTCTTCTTGTCTCTTTCACTGTGCCTCTTCTTCTAAACACTTCTATGCTTCCTGTGACAATTTGTGGGCTTCCTCTCTCCTATTCTTGGCAGCTTCTTATTCTTTATTTTTTTTTTCAACAGCCTTACTACTACTTCCCTTGCCTCCCACAATGGCTATCTTCTGCTTGAATCTTCTGCTTAAATATGTCATGTTGCAAGCATTGAGAAATATTTCTTCATCTTTGTCCCAGTAGTCTATGTATTCAAAATGTACTCCTGCTGCTGCACAATAATTTGCAACCTTGTTTTCTGAATCATTCCTATGAAAACTTTTTTCTCCAAAGTGAAAGCACTCTAATTCCTTCACAAATTCCGGTGCACTGTTCACCTTGGAGAACTTGTAAAAACCTATGTAGAATGAGAGTGGTGGGTACACAACCTTCTTCTGATCAAATAAGAAGTTCCCAATCCCATCAATGTAAAGTTTTCTTGCCACTTCTTTGTGAACAACATAGTCAGTCGCGTATTTCGGTAAGAAAGAACAGGCCCTATTGCCCCCAAACATCCTTAGGTAAAAGATGTTCTTCTTAAAGGTAATAATGCCCATTATCTTCCACTATCTCCATTGTCTTCTATGACATGCAATCGCATTCTGTGAGGAAGATTAACTTGTAAAGCTGCATGTTGAAGTATTCACAGATACTCTTGTAGTGGCTATAGTATTTGTGTGCCCAAAAAATATGGTATGCGGAATATACAGGGGTCTTCATCTTGTCCCATTGGCACTTCAGTACTGGGAACCGATGAGTGCAAAAAATGCAATCAATAAGGAAGGTGCTCCTATAGAATTCTGACTTATTATGTGACACACCTCCAAGTGTTGCGCTTATGCATGGAGACAAACTGTTTGATACTATACCAGCCCAATTGAAGATGGTACCTTGTGTGGCCACAAAGAAAATCACTAGCACCCATCTTATCTTTTAAAACTTTCCATTTTCTTGGCCGAAAATCCTATTTGAGATTAAATCTAGAATCCAATATGGAGTATGTAAGTATGTAGTGTCATATTCACTAGTAGGCCTTGTGCGAAATTGTTTCCCATGAACCATCATTTTCTTTACACAATCGAAAATATCCAAGTCTAGCCCCTTCAACCACTTTTTCATCAAATAAATATGAGCTGTAGGTATCTTGCTTGCTTGAGCTACATATGTTGGGTTGTAGGCGGCATAACGTTGTCCACTAACATTCAACAACATCATCTTAGTTACATCTACCCTTGGGAGAATCCATCTGAATGGCGCGAGGTAGGCAGAGAAACTTGACAGCCCTAGTGAGTCGGGAGAAGGGCGACCAAGTTTTTTCCATTTGGGAGAGCGAAAACATTGAAACCTAGGGGGAAATGAAAAAATCTCTATGACCTTGGGTATAAATATTCGTTAAAGGAAAGAAGACATAATCCTACCAAACTCGACCAATTTCTCGCAAACGTTGAAAGTGACTAGACATATCGTCAAGATCCTACCTGGTGAATGTATTAGAGCTGGTGTAAGCATGGTCCTTGCACAGCTAACTAGGTCCACAAAGCAATTGACAGCTCTGCACAGTAGCAAACAAGCTCAAATGAACAAACAATGACCGTAACACACACCTTTGTTGGCTTAAATAGGTGAAGCGTGGAAAATCAACTAAAAGGCCCACGAGTGTAAATACTGTTGGTGCCAAAAATAAGACTACATCAAAAATTATCTGAAAAGAGAAATAGATAGCCTCAGGTGAAAAATAGAGACGAACCTGACGTTCACCGAGTGAATTCAGAGTTCTTTTACCCAAAGAATGCTATGACCCACACCAGCAAGGAACTATTGGCGGTCAAACCTTTGTTCATCCACATAGTATCAAATGAATCCTTATGAACATATTGGTTAGAAACACATGAGGTGTTCAAAAACTACCAACAATGATTCTCAGAGTGGCCCATTGGAAAACTTATGAAAAGTTTCCGATGTGGCAGGTGGATATGATCAGAACAATTCTTCCTATATCATCAGGAACACTCAAAAAATATAATTTGCTTCATCGACAATCTGTCAACAACCCAATCACAAGGAACTCTAAAACATGATTCGATAACATCGATTCCGAAGTCTGAACCTTAACCAACGCGTAGGTAGGTTTCAGGAGGCGGAAGAAAACGTGGGATCGGTAGGCTTAACAGGTAGCTCTTCCACTACATCGGATAAACTTAGTGAGTTCATCCGATATGGCGGGTGGAAAAACAAGTTTTACCTTAATAATTTTATATTTGTAAAAGAAAAACTAAGTCAAGAAAAGATTTCTTAGAGGGAAAAGGTAGTCTAGGAAAGGCTTGGAAACTAGAACTCAAAGGGGGGGGGGCTAAAACATGAAAAACTTTTGCGGGGTGGTTACAGTAGAAAAAATTGGTGACTAACTGGGGAACACAGATCTTTGGACAAACTATCTTTTGAAACAACAAAAACTGCTTTATGACAATTAGTTTAGATCAACTTGCCTCAATTTTTTTGAAGAATTTATTTAAAAATCCATACCTTTCAAGAAACGTAAAATTCAAAACTTACCATTGATTTTGTCCGATAGAATAAGGTAAACAAGATTTCAAAGTCTTGATAACTCTTTCGAGGCTGAAATATGAGATTCATTTACTTATGCATTTGGTTTCTTTTAGCTGAGACACCACAGGATTGTAACAAGATTTGGTCAGGTATATTCGTTTTTTCCTCATTCCCATGCCTTTTGCATTCTTTTGATGCTTTCAAACTCTTGTATGTAGAGTCTTCCTGGATTGCCCATTTTGCATTTGAGATTTGATTCAGGTTCTTCCATCCATGGTGTCCTTTTATGTGAGTGATATTTTTTCAGCTCACAGATGGAGAACAACCTTTGAGCAATCCAATTATTTTACTTGCATTATATCTTTCGGATATATATATTTCTTTTGGGAAAATTTGATTCTTAAGCCTTGTGGCTTTAATTTGTGGCATGGGATTATTTTGAATACCATACGAATGTTTGTCCTGCTTCCTTTCCTCGGGTATTTGGCTACAAGATTCCTATGACAAATATTAATGTGAAGTGGATGGAGCCTCAGAATAGTATTCTAGACTTCCTCTTCTTGAATTATTTCACAGTGTTTCAAGCAGAACTTAAATGTGCTCTGAAAATGACTTCCCTTCCATAGTCTATTCAATTAAAGAATCTTTGTAGTGATAAATTACAACATAGATAAAACCCACTAAGCATTTCTTGGCTTACAACATTAGTAGTTTGTCAAATTCCAATGTACTCCAAACACCAAACATTGAGCTGGTTTATTTGAAAAAGACTAAAGTAAAGCAAAGAAAAAAATTGTAAATGAACCAAAAGCGAATAAAGAAAATCAGCAGAAAGCAAACAAAACGAACTAAAGCGATCGAAATAAAAAATCTTATTTATGTACAAAAGGTTCCCTCAAGGTACTAAGTAAAGTCATGTTTGAGAACCAAGATGTTGACAAGCAGATTCTCTTCCCCACCCTACAAATCCTAGAGCTTATACGTTGAGGAGCCTAACTTCTCGGCAATTAGAAACGGTCCAACCCATAGATTTTGAAACTTGGTATGCTTACCATTTTTGTCACATGGGTGATCCCATTTGAGAACTAAATCCCCTATTTCAAAAGATTTATTTCCAGACTTATGTTTATCAAACCATCTCTTTAAAATATCCTACTGGTGCTTAAACCTCTCTTTAGCCTTGACTCCAGACTCTTCTAACCTCAGTAAAGTATTGATTCTGGCTTGTAAAACTTCACTATTGAACCCTCTTGAAGCGTGAGATAATTGGGAAGATAGAAGTAAGATGTTGAGTGGAAGGATAACTTCCTTTCCGTAAACTAAGGTATACAGTGACACGCCTAAGGAATTCTTGGGTGTTACCCTATCATCCCAGAGTGCATTCGGAAGAGAAATATGCCAACTTCTTTGGTTTTCTATGACAGTTTTCTTCAGAATTCTAATGAGATTTTTATTAGTAGACTCAGCTAACCCGTTACCTTATGGATAGTATTTAGAGGAGTAATGTAATTTCATTCCTTTCTCATTAGCAAACACAGTAAGTTTAATTGATGAAAAGTAAGACGCATTGTCGAAAACCAAGGAAATTGGAACCCTAAACCTAGTCATAATATGTTCTTGTAAGAAATCTATGACTGCATCTTCATTTATTTTCCATAGTGGAAATGCTTCCACCCATCTAGTGAAGTAGTGGGTAGCTGTAAGGATGTACTTGTGTTGCAACGAAGAATTAGGATTGAGGTCTTCGATAATGTTTATTCCCCATTGTTCAAATGGTTCTGAAACAATGACTAGTTGCAGTGATCCAACCACTTTCACAAGTCTTCCTCCACTTCGCTTGAATGTATCACATTTTCTTACGTATGCATGTGCATCTTTAAACAAGGTTGGTCAATAGTATCCTGCTCTCAATATCTTGTGAGCAGTTGTGTCTCCTAAAAAATTTCCTCAGGCAAGACCATTATGCAATTCCTTCACCACTTTAATTGCATCTTCATGTTCTAAGCATCTCAAAAAAAATCCGTCATAGTTCTTTCTAAAAAGAATTCCATCAATTACTTGATACGATGTTGATTTCAGACACAGTGCTCTTCTTTGTTTGGAACTCCAATTTTCTGGTAAATAACCTTGCTGGAGATAATGTATCAATTCTCTATACCATGATTTTGGAGCTGTAAAAATGGGACACATGTCAATCATATGAACTTCAGCATCATTTTCCCAATCACCTTCTTCATTATTTTGACTTTCAACCATTAACTTACAAAGTCCTTGTCCTTTAATAATGGTTGTTGGATTAAACTCTAAATCGTATTCTTGTAGAGTCATAACCCAATTTCCTCTTCTCTCACCCAACTCCTTTTGTACGAAGAGGCTTCAGACCGTTGGGTGAGGGACAACCACTTTAGTCTGATTCTTAAGGATATATGGTCTGAATTGCTTTATCACTTTAAATACTACGTAAGCTTGCTTTTCAATGGTAGGGTAGTTCAATTCAGCACCTTGAAGACTAGTGCTTATAAATGATATGGAGAATTCTTCTCCCCTTTCTTCTTTTTTCGTCAGCACCGCTGCGAGTGAATTATCATAAGCAAAAGTGTATAAGATAAAATATTGACCAAAATCAGGACTTCGAAGTGAAGGTGCATGTGCTATTGCTATTTTTATATTAGTAAATATAGTCTTCTCTATGTCAGTCCATTTAAACTACACACTTTTCTTAACCATTTGCTGCAAATGTTTGACCATTTGTGCAAAATCAGGCACAAACCTTCGCACAAAATATATAGTCCCCATGAAAGATTGCATGCCTTTCTTATTTTGGGGTAAGGGGATTTATGCTATAGTTTCAATACTTTCTGGGTCTATGGATATTCCCCTTGTAGAAATGATATGACCCAATAGCTTTCTTTCCAATACCGTGAAAACACATTTCTTAGGGTTCAAGGAGATACCGTATTTTTGACAGCACTCTCAAATTTGTTTTAAATGGATTGGATGTTCTTCTCTTTTCTTGGAAAACATTGTTATGTCATCCAGGTAGACCACCACACTGTGTCCTATTAGTCCCCAGAAATTTATGTCCATGACCCTTTGGAAAGTATCTCCAGCATTAATTAATCCAAATGGTATTCTTCTATAGGAAAAGGTTCCCCACTTTGGATGGAACGTGGTTTTCAACCTATCTTGTTCAACTACTAATACCCGATTGTAGCTTGAAAACCCATCCAACAAGGAAAACAACTTAGAGCCTGAAATCATCTGCAAAATCTGCTCCATTGGAGGGACTAAATAGTTGTATTGTTTGAGGCATGGTTCATATTTCTGAAGTCCACACATAATCTTACTTCCCCTAAATTTTTCCTCACCAGTACTAAATTTGCTACCCATTCTAAGTGTCTGACCCTGAAAATAATATTCGCGTCAAGTAATTTTTTCACCTCACTTTGAATTAAGGGTTCTATCTTGGGATGCATCTTAGGAAGTTGCTATTGGAAACGTTTCACACCCATTTTAATAGGAATCACATGTTGGATGATGCAGGTTTCATATGCCTTCAGATCATCATAAGTCCAGGCAAAGACATCTTTATATTTATGAAATAAACTGATGAACTTGCTTCTTTCACTTGGTGAATGACATTTTCCCAAGTTTACATACTTAGGTTCATCTTCTGTCCCCAAATTGATCAGCACATACTGCATCAATGAACTGTGCGTTTTGACATTGGTCGGCCTCCTAAATTTGTTATTCAAGTCAAACATTCCCTCCAATGTTTTGACCCCTTTTGGTATGAAATTACCATTCTGAAGATTTGCTTGGTGTTCTTCATCATCAATAACTGCTTCTTTGAAAGTCTCTTCATTTGTTAAGAATTCCAAAATATATTGGTCATCATCGAATACTCTCAAGTTGGTGACATTATCAGGTATATATGGCCTGAAAATCAATTCAATTGAGCATTCGTTATTTGTAGGTACCAATCTCGCAGCTGAAGTGGCTAACAAATCTGTTGTTGCATTTTTCAGTCTAGGAATAGAATTAATATTAAAAGAATCAAAATTAATTATGGGCTGCCAAACTTCATTTTGGTAACCTTTTAAATGAGGAGATAGACAATGAATTGTATTGCGAACCTGCTTTACAATTATTTTAGAGTCTCCAAAAACTTTTATATTTTTTACTTTAAACTTAATTGCCTTTTTCAATCCTTGGATCAATGCTTCATACTCAGTCGTATTGTTAGTACATTCAAATTCTAATCTATAAGATAAAAAATGTTTATTTTTTTCTGGATCAATCAGGACACAACCGGCCATTGACCCTTCTTGGGTTTTCGAACCATCAAAATATTTCACCCAAAACAGATCTTCTAATTCTACAGTGCTAGTTCTACTTTCTGAAATAGAGACTAAATTAACTATGTTACAATCAATATTGTCATTCCGTGAAAATTGAAGGAGATCATACTGTTCATCTGAATCGTTGTTGGCCTCTTCCACTTGATAATTTCTCGGTTCAAGCTCTAAAAAATAGTTTTCCAAAACTGACTGTGAAAAATTTACTGGCTCATTTTTCCCTTCCAGCTGTGTCACATTATACTTCATATGTGGTTCCCTTAGCAATTTCATCTAATTATGACGGTCCTTATAGGGAAACCACAAGTGTGACCAATATGTTTCGAAATAACCATTGAGATTTTCAAACCAATCCCTACTTAGTATCAATACATATGCTTCTGGGATGTCTACAACCATGATGTCTATATACTGACAAACCCTTTCATTGGCTGCTAAACGAATCAGTTCATTTTTCATCTCGCCTTCCACATTGACTGTTGTTCTATATAGCTGGATGATTTTACTGGAATACGGAGTAGGTTTCCCATTTATATTTTTACAAACCGACAAAGGAATGACATTATATGATGCTCCAGAATCTACCAGACAATTATGTACATTTAAATTAAAAATCTCAAACGTCGATAAAAATGGCTTAGTCTGAGATTTTGACTTTCCTCCAATGTTGGCTTCATTTATCTCTTTATGTAGTGGGACATTGTCTTGAGCTCAACTGGGTTGAGGATTCAAGGATTCCAATAGTTTTCTTCTTTGCTGCGGTAAATTGTACATCTCAAACAAAGAAACATTTGCCTTAGTTTTCTTAATATCTTCTATTATTTCATATCCCATGTCTGGTTCTACTGAATTTTTCTAATTATTTTTCAATTTATTTTCCACAACCTTTACTGATTTGCTTACTATTGGAGCCTTCTACTTTGTTATGACTAAATCAGGTGTAGGTGGGGTTTGAGCATTCTTGATATATCTCTTCATATTTTCTTGAAATTTCTTAATCTTGGGAAATAATGAACTTTCATATGTTACTGGTCCCTGACTTCTTGTTGTGACATTTACCATTGAAAGTTGTATTTCTTCGGTGGATTCCTCTTCTTCCAATCATAATGTAGGCATACAATCCCACAAAACCATGGTAGTTTCTTCCATAGTTTCTTCTGTTTTAATTTCTTTTTCTTCCTTAGTTTCAAGTTTTGTTATTTGAATGTCTAAAAGTTGGTTCACAACTAGATTCATCGAATTGATCCACTCAAGACATATCTTCTTAGAATGGGGTTGTTGATGAAAAGTACAAAAATTATCCATGCCAACTTCAGTGAGATTTAACATGGAAGAGATGTGTGTGGGTGGTTCGAGTGGACTACTTTCATCTATTTTCTTAAAGAATGGTTTAAATGGATTTCTAGATGAACTTGCTTCTTTATCCTTTTCTAAATCGACAATCTTATTTGATAGTTTTTGTACCATTTTAACCACATTTTCTAATTCATTTGAATGTTTCTCTTTGAGTTTAGTAAAAAACAAAGGCTTCTTATTAAAAGTTCTTGTATCCGAATCTATAGTCTATTTGTTTATAGTTTAGAGTTCCTCTTCTACCTTCTTGTTGTAAGTAATCCTACAGATCACATAAGGTTACCAATAATACATACAAGAATATACACAGAGACAAGAGACAAGAACTGATATCATGAACAGATTATATTATTCTCAATAGGTCATACAAAGCCAAGAACTGAACTATGTTCTTGTGTGGCTCAACAGCCTAATATACATGTTACAAACAGTTACAATCATAACTACCTGTTGGTTCACCGAACCGACACGACTATTAGTTAACAGACTAACTACTATGTTTACTCAGCCGACCGACGTAGTCGGTCTCTCGACTTAGTCGGTCTCTCGACTTAGTCGGCTGGTCGACTAGGTCGGTCTTTGCTCAAGTCGACTTATGTCGACTTGCTCCTTCTACATCTCCCCCACAAACAAAACATTTCTTCGTCCCGAAGAAAGAGGGAGGTAAAAACAAAAAGAGATTAGAATGCCCAGAATTAGATCGGCAAAAGGGAAACTGCTACTGAGGTGGGCTGTGCAACCGAATAGTTGGTCTTCTCTGTACACAGACTTCGACTATGGCGGGTGCTGTGATGGCAAGCTGATGTTGAAAATCCATCCATGTCTGCAAGGCTTTCTGAATGTCGATAGTCAGAGTAGTGAGATTTGAGAGTACCGACATCT